>JAPZAG010000900.1:0-47111 GCA_027475135.1 Bactrocera correcta | reverse complement strand
TTTCCATTTTATTTAGGTATAAAGTCGATTTTCTTGTATATACACATTTAGCAATCGATATCGAAATGCCTCAAATCATTAGTTTAACATATTTAAGTTAATTAACCCTCTTTATCTTACTGAAGTCTACAAACATCCTAACGGCAAAGCATTTAGAAGAATTCCGTAATCTTATATTTAGGTATAAAGTCGATTTTCTTGTATATTTGCATTTAGCAATCGATTTCGAAAATCTTCAAATCATTAGTTTAACATATTTAAGTTAATAAAGCTTCTTTAACGCACTGAAGTTAACACAAAGCCATGACGGCATAACGGCAGTTCATGTAGAAGAATTCCGTAATCTTATATTTAGGTATAAAGTCGATTTTCTTGTATATACACATTTAGCAATCGATCTCGAAATGCCTCAAATCATTAGTTTAATATATTTAAATTAATTAACCGTCTCTATCTTACTGAAGTCTACAAACGCCTTAACGGCATAACGGCAAAGCATTTAGAAGAATTACGTAATCTTATATTTAGGTATAAAGTCGATTTTGTTGTATATACTCATTTAGCAATCGAAATCGAAATACTTCAGATCATTAGTTTAATAAACTTAAGTTAATAAAGCTTCTTTAACGCACTGAAGTTAACACAAAGCCATGGCGGCATAACGGCAGTGCATTTAGAAGAATTCCGTAAGCTTATATTTAGGTATAAAGTCGATTTTGTTGTATATACACATTTAGCAATCGATATCTAAATACTTCAAATCATTAGTTTAACATATTTAAGTTAATTAACCCCCTTTATCTTACTGAAGTCTACAAACGCCTTAACGGCATAACGGCAGTGCATGTAGAAGAATTCCGTTATCATATATTTAGGTATAAAGTCGATTTTCTTGTATATACACATTTAGCAATCGATATCAAAATGCCTCAAATCATTAGTTTAATATATTTAAGTTAATTAACCCTCTCTATCTTACTGAAGTCTACAAACGCCTTAACGGCATAACGGCAAAGCATTTAGAAGAATTCCGTAATCTAATATTTAGGTATAAAGTCGATTTTCTTATATATACTCATTTAGCAATCGATATCGAAAAGCCTCAAATCATTAGTTTAACATATCTAAGTTAATTAACCCTCTTTTTCTTACTGAAGTCTACAAACGCCTTAATGGCATAACGGCAAAGCATTTTGAAGAATTACGTAAACTTATGTTTAGGTATAAAGTCCATTTTGTTGTTTATATGCATTTAGCAATCGATTTCGAAAATCTTCAAATCATTAGTTTAACATATTTAAGTTAATAAAGCTTCTTTAACGCACTGAAGTAAACACAAAGCCATGGCAGCATAACGGCAGTGCATGTAGAAGAATTCCGTAAGCTTATATTTAGGTATAAAGTCGATTTTCTTGTATATACGCATTAAGCAATCGATATCGAAATGCTTCAAATCATTAGTTTAACAAATTTAAGTTAATAAACCTTCTTAAACGAACTGAAGTTAACATAAAGCCATAACGCCATAACGGCAGTGCATTTCGAAGCATTCCGTAATCTTATATTTAGGTATAAAGTCGATTTTCTTGTATATATGCATTAAGCAATCGATTTCGAAATGCTTCAAATAACTAGTGTAACATATCTAAGTTAATAAACCTTCTTAAACGAACTGAAGTTAACATAAAGCCATAACGGCATTACGGCAGTGCATTTTTAAGAATTCCGTAATCTTATATTTAGGTATAAAATCGATTTTGTTGTGTATATGCATTTAGCAATAGATTTCGAAAATCTTCAAATCATTAGTTTAACATATTTAAGTTAATAAAGCTTCTTTAACGCACTGAAGTTAACATAAAGCCATGGCGGCATAACGGCAGTGCATTTAGAAGAATTCCGTAAGCTTATATTTAGGTATAAAGTCGATTTTGTTGTATATACACATTTAGCAATCGATATCTAAATGCTTCAAATAATTAGTTTAACATATTTAAGTTAATTAACCTTTTTTAACGTATTTAAGTTGATATAAAGCCATGGTGGCATTACGACAGTACATTTGGAAGAATTCCGTACTCTTATATTTAGGTATAAAGTCGATTTTCTTGTATATATGCATTAAGCAATCGATATCGAAATGCTTCAAATAACTGGTTTACCATATTTAAGTTAATAAACCTTCTTTAACTTACTGAAGTTAACATAAAGCCATAACGGTATAACGGCAGTGCATTTGGAAGAATTCCGTAAGCTTATATTTAGGTATAAAGCCGATTTTGTTGTATATAAACATTTAGCAATCGATATCGAAATGCCTCAAATCATTAGTTTAACATGTTTAAGTTAATTAACCCCCTTTATCTTGCTGAAGTCTACAAACGCCTTAACGGCATAACGGCAGTGCATGTAGAAGAATTCCGTTATCATATATTTAGGTATAAAGTCGATTTTCTTGTAAATACACATTTAGCAATCGATATCGAAATGCCTCAAATCATTAGTTTAACATATTTAAGTTAATTAACCTTCTTTATCTTACTGAAGTCTACAAACGCCTTAACAGCAAAGCATTTAGAAGAATCACGTAAGCTTATATTTAGGTATAAAGTCGATTTTCTTGTATACACTCATTTAGCAATCGATATCGAAATGCTTCAAATCATTAGTTTAAGATATTTAAGTTAAATATCCTTCTATAACATATTGAAGTTGATATAAAGCCATGGCGGCATAACGACAGTACATTTGGAAGTATTCCGTAATTTTACATTTAGGTATAAAGTCGATTTTCTTTTATATACACATTTAGATATCGATATCTAAATGCTTCAAATCATTATTTTAACATATTTAAGTTAATTAACCTTTTTTAACGTATTGGAGTTGATATAATGCCATGGTGGTATAACGACAGTACATTTGGAAGAATTCCGTGATCTTATATTTAGGTATAAAGTCGATTTTCTTGTATATATGCATTAAGCAATCGAAATGCTTCAAATAACTGGTTTAACATATTTAAGTTAATAAGACTTCTTAAACGAACTGAAGTTAACATAAAGCCATAACGGAATAACGGCAGTGCATTTGGAAGAATTCCGTAAACTTATATTTAGGTATAAAGTCGCTTTTGTTGTGTACATGCATTTAGCAATCGATTTCGAAAATCTTCAAATCATTAGTTTAACATATTTAAGTTAATAAAGCTTCTTTAACGCACTGAAGTTAACATAAAGCCATGGCGGCATAACGGCAGTGCATTTAGAAGAATTCCGTAAGCTTATATTTAGGTATAAAGTCGATTTTGTTGTATATACACATTTAGCAATCGATATCGAAAAGCTTCAAATCATTAGTTTAACATATTTAAGTTAATTATCCTTCTATAACATATTGAAGTTGATATAAAGCCATGGCGGCATAACGACAGTACATTTGGAAGAATTCCGTAATCTTATATTTAGGTAGAAAGTCGATTTTCTTGTATATATGCATTAAGCAATCGATTTCGAAATGCTTCAAATAACTAGTGTAACATATCTAAGTTAATAAACCTTCTGAAGTTAACATAAAGCCATAACGGCATAACGGCAGTGCATTTAGAAGAATTCCGTAGGCTTATATTTAGGTATAAAGTCGATTTTGGTGTATATACACATTTAGCAATCGATATCGAAATGCCTCAAATCATTAGTTTAACATATTTAAGTTAATTCTTCTTCTTCTTGCTTCTATTACATATTGAAGTTGATATAAAGCAATGGCGGCATAACGACAGTACATTTGGAAGAATTCCGTAATCTTATACTTAGGTAGAAAGACGATTTTCTTGTATATATGCATTAAGCAATCGATTTCGAAATGCTTCAAATAACTAGTGTAACATATCTAAGTTAATAAATCTTCTGAAGTTAACACAAAGCCATGGCGGTATAACGGCAGTTCATGTAGAAGAATTCCGTAATTTTATATTTAGGTATAAAGTCGATTTTCTTGTATATACTCATCTAGCAATCGATATCGAAATGCCTCAAATCATTAGTTTAACATATTTAAGTTAATAAACCTTCTTTAGCCAACTGAAGTTGGCATAAATCCATGGCGGCATAACGGCAGTGTATTTAGAATAATTCCGTAATCTTATATTTAGGTATTAAGTCGATTTTCTTGTATATACGCATTTAGCAATCGATATCGAAGTGCTTCAAATCATTAGTTTAACATATTTAAGTTAACAAACGTACTTTAACGAACTGAAGTTGACATAAAGCCATAACGGCATAACGGCAGTGCATGTAGAAGAATTCCGTTATCATATATTTAGGTATAAAGTCGATTTTCTTGTATATACACATTTAGTAATCGATATCGAAATGCCTCAAATCATTAGTTTAACATATTTAAGTTAATTAACCCTCTTTATCTTACTGAAGTCTACAAACGCCTTAACGGCATAACGGCAAAACATTTAGAAGAATTACGTAATCCTGTATATAGGTATAAAGTCGGTTTTCTTGTATATACTCATTTAGCAATCGATATCGAAATGCTTCAAATCATAAGTTTAACATATTTAAGTTAACAAACCTACTTTAACGCATTGAAGTTAACACAAAGCCTTGGCGGCATAACGGCAGTGCATGTAGAAAAAAAAAATCCGCAATCTTATATTTAGGTATAAATTCGATTTTTTTGTATATACACATTTAGCAGTCGATATCTAAATGTTTCAAATCATTAGTTTAACATATTTAAGTTAATTAACCTTTTTTAACGTATTAAAGTTGATATAAAGCCATGGTGGCATAACGACAGTACATTTGGAAGAATTCCGTAATTTTATATTTAGGTATAAAGTCGATTTTCGTGTATATATGCATTAAGCAATCGATATCGAAATGCTTCATATAACTGGTTTAACAGATTTAAGTTAATTAACCATCTTTAACGTATTGAAGGTGAAATAAAGCCATGGCGCCATAATGACAGTGATTTGAAGAATTCCGTAATCATATATTTAGGTATAAAGTCGATTTCCTTGTATATGTGCATTTAGAAATCGATATCGAAATGCTTCAAATCATTAGTTTAACATATTTAAGTTAACAAACATACTTTAACGAACTGAAGTTGACATAAAGCCATGGCGGAATAACGGCAGTGCATTTGGAAGAATTCCGTTATCCTATGTTTAGGTATAAAGTCAAGTTTCTTGTATTTGCACATTTAGCAATCAATATCGAAATGCTTCAAATCATTAGTTTAACATATTTAAGTTAAACTACCTTCTTTAACCTACCGAAGGTGACATGAAGCCATGGCGGCATAACGGCAGTGCATGTAGAAGAATTCCGTAATATTATATTTTGGTATAAAATCGATTTTGTTGTATATACACATTTAGCAATCGATTTCGAAATGCTTCAAATCATTAGTTTAACATATTTAAGTTAATTAACCCTCTTTATCTTACTAAAGTCTACAAAAGCCTTAACAGCATAACGGCAGTGAATTTGGAAGAATTCCCTAACCTTATATTTAGGTATAAAGTCGATTTTCTTGTATATACTCATTTAGCAATCGATATCGAAATGCCTCAAATCATTAGTTTAACATATTTAAGTTAATAAACCTTCTTTAGCCAACTGAAGTTGGCATAAATCCATGGCGGCATAACGGCAGTGCATTTAGAATAATTCCGTAATCTTATATTTAGGTATTAAGTCGATTTTCTTGTATATACGCATTTAGCAATCGATATCGAAGTGCTTCAAATCATTAGTTTAACATATTTAAGTTAATAAAGCTTCTTTAACGTATTGAAGGTGATATAAGGCCATGGCGACATAACGACAGTACATTTGGAAGAATTCCGTAATCTTATATTTAGATATTAAGTTGATTTCCTTGTATATACACATTTAGCACTCGATATCGAAATGCTTCAAATCATTAGTTTAACATATTTAAGTTAATTAACCCTCTTTATCTTACTGAAGTCTACAAACGCCTTAACTACATAACGGCAGTGCATTTAGAAGAATTCCGTAATCTTATATTTAGCTATAAAGTCGATTTTCTTGTATATTCCGTATATGTATTTAGAAGAATTCCGTAATCTTATATTTAGCTATAAAGTCGATTTTCTTGTATATACACATTTAGCAATCGATATCGAAATGCCCCAAATCATTAGTTTAACACATTTAAGTAAATTAACCTTCTTTATCTTACTGAAGTTTACATAAAGCCATAACGGTATAACGTCAGTGCATTTGAAGAATTCCGTAATCTTATATTTAGGTATAAAGTCGATTTTCTTGCATATACACATTTGGCAATCGATATCGAAATTCCCCAAATAATTAGTTTAACATATTTAAGTTAATTAACCTTCTTTAACTAACTGAAGTTGATATAAAGCCATAACGGTATAACGGCAGTGCATTTGAAGAATTCCGTAATCTTATATTTAGGTATAAAGTCGATTTTCTTGTATATACACATTTAGCAAGCGATATCGAAATGCTTCAAATCATTAGTTTAACATATTTAAGTTAATTAACCTTCTTTAACGAATAGAAGTTAACAAAAAGCCATAACTGCATAACGGCAGTGCATTTAGAAGAATTCCGCAATCTTATATTTAGGTAAAAAGTCGATTTTCTTGTATATACACATTTGGCAAACGATATCGAAATGCCTCAAATCATTAGTTTAACATATTTAAGTTAATTAACCCTCTTTATCTTACTGAAGTCTGCAAACGTCTTAGCGGCATAACGGCAATGCATGTAGAAGAATTCCGTAATCTTATATTTAGGTAAAAAGTCGATTTTCTTGTATATACTCTTTTAGCAATCGATATCGAAATGCGTCAAATCATTAGTTTTACATATTTAAGTTAAAAAACCTACTTTAAACCGATGTTAACACAAAGCCATGGCGGCATAACGGCAGTGCATATAGAAGAAATCCGTAATCTTATATTTAGGTACTAAGTCGATTTTGTTGTATATATGCATTTAGCAATCGATTTCGAAAATCTTCAAATCATTAGTTTAACATATTTAAGTTAATAAAGCTTCTTTAACGTATTGAAGATGATATAAAGCCATGGTGGTATAACGACAGTACATTTGGAAGAATTCCGTGATCTTATATTTAGATATTAAGTCGATTTTCTTGTATATACACATTTAGCAATCGATATCGAAGTGCTTCAAATCATTAGTTTAACATATTTAAGTTAAATAACCCTCTTTATCTTACTGAAGTCTACAAACGCCCTAACGGCATAACGGCAGTGCATGTAGAAGAATTCCGTTATCATATATTTAGGTATAAAGTCGATTTTCTTGTATATATACATTTCGCAATCGATATCGAAATGCCTCAAATCATTAGTTTAACATATTTAAGTTAATTAGCCCTCTTTATCTTACTGGAGTCTACAAACGCCTTTACGGCATAACGGCAAAGCATTTAGAAGAATTCCGTAATCTTATATTTAGGTATAAAGTCGGTTTTCTTGTATATACTCATTTAGCAATCGATATCGAAATGCCTCAAATCTTTAGTTTAACATATTTAAGTTAATTAACCCTCTTTATCTTACTGAAGTCTACAAACGCCTTAATGGCATAACGGCAAAGCATTTAGAAAAATTCCGTAATCTTATATTTAGGTAAAAAGTCGATTTTCTTGTTTATACTCTTTTAGCAATCGATATCGAAATTCTTCAAATCATTAGTTTGACATATTTAAGTTAAAAAACCTACTTTAAACCGAAGTTAACACAAAGCCATGGCGGCATAACGGCAGTGCATGTAGAAGAAATCCGTAATCTTATATTTAGGTATTAAGTCGATTTTGTTGTATATATGCATTTAGCAATCGATTTCGAAAATCTTCAAATCATTAGTTTAATATATTTAAGTTAATAAAGCTTCTTTAACTAACTGAAGTTGATATAAAGCCATAACTACATAACGGCAGTGCATTTAGAAGAATTCCGTTATCTTATATTTAGGGATAATTCGATTTTCTTGTATATACACATTTAGCAAGGGATATCGATATGCTTCAAATCAATAGTTTAACATATTTAAGTTAATTAACCTTATTTTTCCTACTGAAGTTTACATAAAGCCATAACGGTATAACGGCAGTGCACTTGGAAGAATTCCGTAATCTTATATTTAGATATAAAGTCGATTTTGTTGTATATACACATTTAGCGATCGATATCGAGATGCTCCAACTCATTAGCTTAACATGTTTAAGTTAATAAACCTTCTTTAACGATCTGAATTTGGCATATAGCCACGGCGGTATTACGGCAGTGCATGTAGAAGAATTCCGTAATCTTTTATTTAGGTATAAAGTCGATTTTCTTTTATATACGCATTAAGATATCGATATCGAAATGCTTCAAATCATCAGTTTAACATATTTAAGTTAATTAACCTTCTTTAACGTATTGAAGTTGATATAGAGCCATTGCGGCATAACGGCAGTGCATGTAGAAGAATTCCGTTATCTTATCTTTAGGTATAAAGTCGATTTTCTTGTATATACACATTTAGCAAGCGATATCGAAATGCTTCAACTCATTAGTTTAACATATTTAAGTTAATTAACCTTTTTTAACGATCTGAATTTGGCATATAGCCACGGCGGCATTACGGCAGTGCATATAGAAGAATTCCGTTATCTTATATTTAGGCATAAAGTCAAATTTCTTGTATTTACACATTTATCAATCGATATCGAAATGCTTGAAATCATTAGTTTAACATTTTAAATTAATAAACATTTTTTAGCTTACTGAAGTTTACATAGGGCGTTTACGGTATAACGGCAGTGCACTTGGAAGAATTCCGTTATCTTATATTTAGGTATAATTCGATTTTCTTGTATATACACATTTAGCAAGCGATAATGAAATGCTTTAAATCATTAGTTTAACATATTTAAGTTAGTTAACCTTCTTTATCCTACTGAAGTTTACATAGAGCCATAACGGTATAACGGCAGTGCACTTGGAAGAATTCCGTAATCTTATATTTAGGTATAAAGTCGATTTTGTTGTATATACACATTTAGCAATAGATATCGAGATGCTTCAACTCATAAGCTTAACATATTTATGTTAATAAACCTTCTTTAACGATCTGAATTTGGCATATAGCCACGGCGGTATTACGGCAGTGCATGTAGAAGAATTCCGTAATATTTTATTTAGGTATAAAGTCGATTTTCTTTTATATACACATTATGATATCGATATCGAAATGTTTCAAATCATTAGTTTAACATATTTATGTTTATAAACATTTTGTAGCTTACTGAAGTCTACATAAAGCCTTAACGATATAACGGCAGTTTATTTAGAAGAATTCCGTTATCTTATATTTAGGTATAAAGTCGATTTTGTTGTATATACACATTTAGCAATCGATAACGAAATGCTTCAAGTCATTAGTTTAACATATTTAAGTTAATTAACCCTCTTCAACGATCTGAATTTGGCATATAGCCAAGGCGGCATTACGGCAGTGCATGTAGAAGAATTCCGTAATCTTTTATTTAGGTATAACGTCGATTTTCTTTTATATACACAATTAGATATCGATATCGAAATGCTTCAAATCATTAGTTTAACATATTAAGTTAATAAACATTTTTTAGCTTAATGAAGTTTACATAAAGCCATAACGGTATAACGGCAGTGCATATAGAAGAATTCCGTTATCTTATATTTAGGTATAAAGTCGATTTTCTTGTATATACACGTTTAGCAAGCGATATCGAAATGCTTCAAATCATTAGTTTAATATATTTAAGTTAACTAACCTTCTTTAACGTATTGAAGTTTATATAAAGCCATGGCGGCATAACGGCAGTGCATTTAGAAGAATTCCGTAATCTTGTATTTAGGTATAAAGTCGATTTTCGAGTATATACACATTTAACAAGCAATATCGAAATGCTTCAAATCATTAGTTTAACATATTTAAGTTAATTACCCTTCTGTAACGTATTGAAGTTGATATAAAGCCTTGGCGGCTTAACGGCAGTGCATTTAGAAGAATTCCGTAATCTTATATTTAGGTATGTAGTCGATTATCTTGTAAATACATATTTAGCAATCGATATCGAAATGCTTCAAATCATTAGTTTAACATATTTAAGTTAATAAACGTTCTTTAACGCACTGAAGTCTACATAAAGCTTTAACGGTGTAACTGCAGTGCATTCAGAAGAATTCCGTAATTTTCTATTTAGGTATAAAGTTGATTTTCTTGTATTTGCATATTTAGGAATCGATATCGAAATGCCTCAAATCATTAGAATAACATATTTAAGTTAATTAACCCTCTCTCTCTTACTGAAGTCTACATAAAGCCTTAACGGCATAACGGCAGTGCATTTAGAAGAATTCCGTTATCTTATATTTAGGTATAAATTCGATTTTCTTGTATATACACATATAGCAAGCGATATCGAATTGCTTCAAATCATTAGTTTAACATATTTAAGTTAATTAACCTTCTTTATCTTACTGAAATTTACATAAAGCCATAACGGTATAACGGCAGTGCATTTGGAAGAATTCCGTAATCTTATATTAAAGGTATAAAGTCGATTTTGTTGTATATACACATTTAACAATCGATAACGAATTGCTTCAAATCATTAGTTTAACATATTAAGTTAATAAACATTTTTAAGCTTACTGAAGTCTACATAAAGCCCTAACGGTATAACGGCAGTGCATGTAGAAGAATTCCGTAATCTTATATTTAGGTATAAAGTCGATTTTCTTGTATATACACATTTAGCGATCGATATCGAGATGCTTTAACTCATTAGTTTAACATATTTATTTTAATAAACTTCCTTTAACGATCTGAAGTTGGCATATAGCCTAAGCGGCATAGCGGCAGTGCATTTAGAAGAATTCCGTAATCTTATATTTAGGTATAAAGTCGATTTTGATGTATATACACATTTAGCAAGCGATATCGAAATGCTTCAACTCATTAGTTTAACATGTTTAAGTTAATAAACCTTCTTTAACGTATTGAAGTTGATATAAAGCCATGGCGGCATAACGGCAGTGCATTTAGAAAAATTACGTAATCTTATACTTAGGTATGAAGTCGATTTTCTTGTATATACACATTTATCAATCGATATCGAAATGCTTCAAATCATTACTTTAACATAATTAAGTTAATTAACCTTCTTTATCTTACTGAAGTTTACATAAAGCCATAACGGTATAACGGCAGTGCATTTGGAAGAATTCCGTAATCTTATATTTAGGTATAAAGTCGATTTTGTTGTATATGCACATTTAGCAATCGATATCGAGATGCTTCAACTCATTAGTTTAATATATTTAAGTTAATAAACCTTCTTTAACAAACTGAAGTTGGCATAAATCCATGGCGGCATAACGGCAGTGCATGTAGAAGAATTCCATTATCTTTTATTTAGGTATAAAGTCGATTTTCATGTATATACACATTTAGCAATCGATATCGAAATGCTTCAAATCATTACTTTAACATATCTAAGTTAATAAACGTTCTTTAACGCACGGAAGTCTACATAAAGCCTTAAGGGTATAACTGCAGTGCATTCAGAAGAATTACGTTATCTTATATTTAGGTATAAAGTCGATTTTTTTTTATATACACATTTAGCAATCGATAACGAAATGCTTCAAATCATTAGTTTAACATATTTAAGTTAACTAACCTTCTTTATCTTGCTGAAGTTTACATAAAGCCATAACGGCATAACGGCAGTGCATTTAGAAGAATTCCGTAATCTTATATTTAGGTATAAAGTCGATTTTGTTGTATATACACATTTAGCAATTGATGTCGAGATGCTTCAACTCATTAGTTTAACATATTTAAGTTAATAAACCTTCTTTAACGAACTGAAATTGGAATAAAGCCATGGCGGCATCACGGCAGTGCATGTAGAAGAATTCCGTTATCTTATATTTAGGTATAATGTCGATTTTGTTGTATATACACATTTAGAAGCGATATCGAAATGCTTCAAATCATAAGTTTAACATATTTAAGTTAATAAACCTTCTTTAACGAAATGAAGTTGGCATAAAGCCATGGCGGCATAACGGCAGTGCATTTAGAAGAATTCCGTAATCTTTTATTTAGGTATAAAGTCGATTTTCTTGTATATACACAGTAAGCAAGCGATATCGAAATGCTTCAAATCATTGGTTTAACATATTTAAGTTAATTAACCTTCTTTAACGTATTGAAGTTGGTATAAAGCCATGGCGGCATAACGGCAGTGCATTTAGAAGAATTCCGTAATCTTATATTTAGGTATAAAGTCGATTTTGTTGTATATACACATTTAGCAAGCGATATCGAAATGCTTCAACTCATTAGTTTAACATATTTAAGTTAATTAACCTTCTTTAACGTATTGAAGTGTATATAAAGCCATGGCGGCATAACGGCAGTGCATTTGGAAGAATTCCGTAATCTTATACTTAGGTATGAAGTCGATTTTCTTGTATAAGTTAAGCAGGTTAGGTTTAACTAATGAGTTGTCTCGAAGAACTGTCCTGTTATGCTAACAGCGCAGCCTTAAATACCCTCTCGTCTAATGGTTTTCAGGTGTTGTTGTTATTGTTGCGCGCAGTGATCTTATGTGCTTTATTATACCGTTGCTGGGTTACCTAACTAACCCAAGCGCATGGTGAAGTTGTTGTTAGGCAAGCGATGAACTCGTGCGCCGAATTGGGATTTTGGCGGGCTGCTTTTCTAGCCTATGCACACGGTAGAGCTGTTGCTGGGCGGCTTAGACTGCATACACATGCGCGAGGTGTTGCTGTTGTTGGGTGGTGATAGAATTACGCGCTATCCTGCGTCGTTGCGATGTTGCTAGGCAAACACATAGGTAAGGTTAATTGCCTGCGCAGTGTTCTTAAGCGCCGGACTGTTCCGTTGTTGGACAGCTTAGAAAACATATGCGCGAGGTGTTGATGTTGCTAAGCGCCACTGTCGAAAGGTTGCGTGGTGATGACATACGCTAAGCTGTGTTGTTGCAATGCTGCATTCGAGCGCAATATAATAACTCCTCCCCCTCTTAAATACGGAACGTCCCTGATCCGACGGGTTTTTTTGTTTTAACTAACGTAATAATGTAATCCAATTTCTGCTTACCCACTGGCTTATAAATATTAAGTTATTTTTCTGACAACCTTGGCATGTAAATATATGTACATTTTTATACAAAATTCTTAAGCAATATATATTTGAAAATTACGTTTTCCGCATACATACATATGTACGTTCACAATTAATAGTATGTCATGTTCCTTTCGAATCTTATATCGTTTGAGTCAAAATAAGAAATTTTACAAAAAAATATAATACAATAGTAAAAATTCAGTTATTACTTAACCTAGTGATTTAGAGAGAAATTGTTTTGCAACATTTTTTTAAGAATTTTCTGTTGAAAATGATGTTTTCCGTATACACATGTACGTTTACAATTAATAGTATGTCATGTTCATTTTGAATCTTATAAAAAAATATAATACAATAGTAAAAATTCAGTTATTACTTAACCTAGTGATTTAGAGAGAAATTTTTTTTTTAAGAATTTTATGTTGAAAATGATGTTTTCCGTATACATATGTACGTTTACTACGAATCGTGTATGGTTTCCATTTTGTACCTTATGTTGTTTAGCAAAACTAACTATTTTGCAAAAACTAATACAACCATATCAGTTCAATTTTGCTTAACCTAATGACTTGGAAATATTTACTTATGTTCTTATAACTCATAGAAATTTAAATTTTTCTACACAATTTAAATAATGTTCTGTTGGATATTTTCCGTACATTTACATACGTACTTTTGTAGCTTGTAACTTAACAAAGATAAGTATTTCACAAAAAATTAAGTAACATCTTCAGGAATTAAATGAAAATTATTAAGTTTTAAGCAAAATAAGCATAAATTATTAATGCAATTTCCTTATCAAATGATTTTGCTCTTTTATAATTTTACTTGCGATTGTTGTATTTTTACATAGCATGTTTTTCATTTTTGTAGTTAACCTTGAATAATATTTCCTTTTAATTAAATAAATTTCTAGTATCGTTGGTAGAAGTAGTTGAATTCTTTGAAAAATTAAAAAAAAAAAAGTATAAAGCCCTTAAACAGAACTTGCAGAAATATTTTTCATGAACAATTTGACTTGTCGATTTGTGATGGTGAACATCAGCGTATATTATCTTTGTGTACTTTTTTACCATTTATTAACACGATTGTTCCTAAATCCTTCTGTACGACGTTTTCAACGTAAATCTTATTTAATTTATTTCCAAGTCGTTTATTGCGGCGAACGTAAACTTTTTCACCTTCTTTAAACGTCCTTTGGTCAACTTTAGATTTTTTAATAATATTTTCTTAAGCAGTATGTAGTGCTACCTTAATTGAGTCTAGGTGATCTTTTGAAAAATTATTTATTATATCTATCGGTTTGGCATCGACGGTCGAATGTATTGAGTTGTTATACTTATGCGTTGCAAGTAAGATTAATTCTTTAATATCCGTTATGTTTTGTTCTGCTTTTATACATCGTGCGATTTCTGCCAAGGTAGAATGCGTTCTCTCTATTTGGCCATTACTTTAACTATGCAAGGTTGGTATAAAAAATTGCTCGATTCCGAATTGATCTTTCAACAAATTGACTACTGTATTCGAATGAAAGGATTTTTCATTATCGGAAACAATTAACTTCGTTTTTCTAAACTTGTTTAGTACGATTAGCAGTGCACTTTTTATATCAATTGTTGATCTGGAATCGATCGGAATTGTGACTGTGAATTTAGAAAATTTATCTATACAGGTAAAGAAATGAAATCTGTCTACAGAAAATATATCCATGTGAAGGATTTGTCCGGGATATTCTGGTATTGGTGTTCTGCCTACTTCTGTTTTTGGTGGGTGTCTATTGTATTTGTTTTCCAAACATGTTCTACAATTCTTGGCTATTGTTGTTAAAGTCTTCTTAATTTCTGGAAAAAAATATTCTGAAATCAATTGTTTGTAGTTCTCTTGGATTGAGCGGTGAGCTCTATTATGTTCCATGGTAGCAGCCTCGATTTGATCTTCTTTTTTGATCTGATCTATTACTAATTTTTCGGTGTGCACGAATTTTACACCTGGAAAGTTTGACAGAAGTAATGATTGTACTCGGCCTAAAGTCTCAAGTTCACAATAGATTCCATTAACTACGTTTGGATTTATCTTTTCCCGTATGGTTTGTAAAAGAAATTCTGCGCTTTTAAAATTTATGGTATGTCTAATGAGCTTTTGAAATAAAATTTTCGTAGACTTGCTGTTAACTTCGGATGGTAAGAGTACTAATTGGGCTTTAAATTGGTTGACAGGATTTTTGATGCTTTTTATTACACCTGAAAGAGAAATCTCGCTGTGAGCCGTTGATATTGAGTCGTCAAGGTTGTGAATGTACTGGCGTGAAAGTGCGTCGGCCACTTTGTTCTCTTTTCCAGGTTTATAGAAGTATTTTGGTGCAAACGAGTTTATAAATGCAGTCCACCTTTTAATTTTTGAATTAGGATTTCTATCCGATATGGCAAACGTCAATGGTTGATGGTCCGTGTAAATGTGAATGTTTTTAATACCGTACAAATAATGCCTTAACTTTTGAAAGGCCCAAACTATTGCCAGAAGCTCGCGTTCGTTCGTGGCGTAGTTTTCCTCTGTTTTAGATAAAGTACGAGATATCATTGTTATCGGCTTACCATTTTGGGAAAGTACAGCACCTAAGGCGACGGAAGAAGCATCTGTGGTTATTTCGAATGGCTTAGTGTAATCTGGATGTTGAAGAAGGACATCTTCTGAAGCCAAAATACTCTTAAGCTTATTAAAGGCAGCGATTGCATCTTCGTCGAGTGATATATTAATTTTTTTAGAATGCCTACTATTAACATGGCCATTTTCACCTCTTAAATATTTTGTAAGGGGTTTAGATATATGGGCATAGTCCTTTATAAATCTGCGGTAATAACCGGAAAGACCCAAAAACGAACGTAAGGATCTCAATGATTTCGGCTCTTGATAATTTAGGATTGCCTCGACTTTGCTGGGGCATGTTCGGATACCTTTGTATGAGACGCTGAAACCTAAGAATTCGACTTCCTCTTTTAAAAATTTGGTTTTCTCTAAGGACACTCGCATTCCTGCTCCCTCAATTTTTTTTAATATGGAATCAACGTGTTTATAGTGTGAATTTTCATCAGAAGAGAAAACTATGATGTCATCAACGTAAACATGGCATATTTTCCCAATACCTTCCCGTAAAACGTCATCTATGGCCCTCTGGAATATGCTTGGTGCATTTTTTAAGCCAAAGGGCAATCGACAAAATTCATACTTGCCGTTGTTTACGCTGAAAGCTGTTTTGCACCTATCTTTTTCTGAAAGGCAAATCTGATGAAAGCCAGACTTCAGATCGAGTGTGGTAAATAATTTCGATTTTCCCAAATTTGAAAGTATTACGCTAGTATCTGGGATCGGGTATTTATCCGATATAGTTTGTTCATTTAGCTTTCGAAAATCGATGACCATTCTTAAATTTTGTTTCCCTTCATCGTCTAAGCCCTTTTTCGAAACTACATGAACAGGTGAGTTATAGGGTGAGTATGATTTTCTAATTATGCCATCTTTAAGTAGAGATTCTATTTCCTTGTTTATAAAATTTGCCACGGATATTGGGTAAGGGAAGCTTCTTGAATAAATGGGATTGTCGGTTATAGTATCTATTGTTGCTATTACGTTTGTGTTATATGGAAGTGATCTATTAGGATTCGCAAATGCATTAAAATTACGTTTAATAAGTGTTTCTATACTGCAAGGCATTTCTATTGTCATGTTTACTTGTTGACACTGAAAAAAGTTGAGAACCTTTTTTCCATTTTTATGGAAAATGAGTCCAGCTTTTGTGTCAATTATGGCATGGATATCTTTCAATAAATCATATCCGATGATTCCATCAAAAGAATCTAATTGCGGTAAGATATAAAAGGTGTCCGTTGTTCCTATAATATTGACTTTACATTTTTCGGAAATTTTATTTACCCCATTTATAGATTTTAGATGAAAGGGGTCATTTATTTTGGTTATACCTTTCAGGAATTTATATTTCTTTATATAGTTTTTCGCTGTTCCCGTGTCTATTAAGATTTTAAGAACTTGCCCGTTCGGTAAAGTTCGAGTTATGAACGGCAAGTTAGACTTTAGCCTAAAAAATTTACTTCATCTAGCAATTGATTTTCAAAGGGATATGGCTGGTGTCGTTCTTCGAATTCCGTACCTTCCCCTTCACAGAAGTAAGGTTCATTTTCCATGGCATTGATCCGTTGGACTTTATGCAAAGGGGCCTGTATAGAAATTTTATTACTCTGAACATGAGGTCTCTTATGAAAGCTGTATTCTTGTTGAGGTTTAGAAAGGTTGTAGGTTTGTTGCCGTGACCGCTGCTGGAATGAATTCGACATATTTCCTCGTTGCATTGGTTGTTGTGGGAAATCACGATTTGACTGAACAGCAGGGTTGTTTTAAGTAATTGCGCACTTCACCTTTAGCTATAAGCACACTTACCACTTTCACTTCGGTTAAGTAAAACACTTGGGTAAATAATTAATCTTTCAGTGTATTTAATTTAAATTTTTTTTTGTTTCTTATAAGTATTGTTAAGTTTTTGGGGTAAAGTTATTACCGAATTTCGGCCCGATTTAAAAAGAGTGTGCGGGACTATACTGCTCGAGGCGGCGCGAGGTCACAAAGGCGATGCGTGCGTTTCGTTTGCAGATCGTAACGATACTGATCTCAACTTCTTAGTTGACCCTTCTCCCCAGTGTGGTATATGGTTGCATGTGTGGATGTCCTCTCGCGTGTGTGTGGTGTTGATGTGTGGGTCCTGTGGAATGTAGGTTCTTTGTGTGTGGTGTATTGGTGGTTATGGTGTATTCGTGTAGTGGCATTAGGAGGGGGCGGCTTATCTCATTTAGCCATCCCGGCCCCCCTAGGCGAATATTCAGCCAAACAATCTTTGGAGTTGTTGGAGTGTGGCCACTACGTTGCTGAGTCCAGTAGCTGGGCGATGCTGTGGCGCTTTTAGACGACGCCTGGTTGGTGCAACGTGGTGCGAATGCCATTGATGGGGCGCAGGCCGGGCTGCAGTAGTTCGGCGTCGCACCGTCCGGTTTCCTTGCGTTGATCTACCGGTGCTTGGGGCAGCTGGCCGACCTACATCGCGTCGTGGGGTCCTGGGGCAGCAGCGTATGATGTGGTCTGCCACACGTGTGGCATAAATCGGCTGAGGCACACTCCTACGTCCCATGCGTATGCGACAGGCAGTTGAGGCAGTGCTCATGTGCCTGGGCCACACGCTGTCGTTGGGTTGGTGTTAGCTCCTTAAAGAGCCCACAGTGTTGGAGTCGATGTTTCCGGCGACATAGCGGGCATCGAATGCGACGCGGCTCGACTTGAGCGGATGGCGCTGATGGGGCTGCTCGTGAACCACTACCAGAAGCAGCAGTCGATACTGTCGCATTGGTTGAGCGGGGCGGAGGAGTAGGCCCAATACGTGGTCCGTTGGTGGCTGACCGAACAGTTGGTGTTGTAGGCATGTCCACGTCCATCTTGAACTCTGTAAGAAATTGCATTTGAATATACATGGTAGTATAAATAGTATATATGCTTGTGCCACGTTAGGTGGCATGACTGGGTCGTCGTGTTGACCGACCATTTTTTTGTAATTTTTATTGTTATTGTTAACGGTTGGTTGCGGGTTGCGATTTTATTGATTTATTGGCATTTGCGTTACGGCGTTATGTTCGGATTGTTTAGTATGGGTTTTTTTCGTTATTATCCGCGGTTGGTAGAAAGCATAATTTAACCAGCGGTCTGGTGAGTATTCCGCTTTGGGTACGGAGATCAACGACGCGGATGTGACCGTCTGAGCCATAATGGAGCTTTTCTATACGGCCAAGTCGCCACTCGGTAGGTGGGAGACAATCGTCGTTAATAAGTACACAATCTCCAAGTTTTGGCGCATTTTCTGATGTTTTCCATCGATACCTCTTGTGGAGGTCCTTTAAATAGTCTTCTTTCCATCTGCGACTGAAATTATGATGGAGAATTTTAATTCTTTCCCATCGATTTAATAAGGATAGCGACTCCACGCCTGGCTCAGGTGTGGCCAGAATGGGTGCTCCTTTGAGAAAGTCCCCTGGTGTTGGGGGCTGTGAGATCTGAGGGATCTTGCGAGAGTGTTGTTAGTGGCCGTGAATTGAGAACGGCTTCAATGCGGATTAATAGTGTTGTAAATTCTTCGTAATTAAATTTGTAGTTTCCAGCTACCTTTTTTAAGTGGGATTTGAAGCTTTTTACAGCTGATTCCCATAAACCACCCATATGAGGAGCTCTTGGGGGGATGAATTGCCAATTAATGCCTTGGGGGGCGTACTTTTGTACAATCTCAGGGGAGACTTGTTTAATAAAGTCCACAAACTTTTTTTCTGTGGCTCTTTGAGCTCCGATAAAGGTTTTTCCATTGTCGCTCAAAAGTTTGGACGGAAAACCGCGTCGTCCGACGAAGCGAGCAAATGCCGCGAGAAAAGCCTCTTTTGTCAGATTAGTACATAGCTCGAGGTGCACTGCTTTTGTCGTGAAACAGACAAAGACAGCCACGTAGCCTTTCATTAGGGTAGGAGACTTTAGCATGGATGCCTTTATCTGAAAAGGCCCAGCAAAATCAACACCTGTGATAGTGAAAGGCAGAGCGAAGTTGCAGCGTTCCGGTGGAAGTGCGGCCAAAAACTGCGTCCTCATCTTCTGTTTATGCATAGTGCAGATCTTGCACATGAAAATGCACTTTTTTATTTGAGGCTTAAGTCGGGGAATATAAAACTCTTGGCGGATTATATATTGCATTAGGCGATGTTCCGCGTGCAACATTAGTATATGTATATACTTGAGTAACAATGTTGCAAGTCGTGACTTCTCTGGTATTATTAGAGGATGGCGTTCGTTATATGTCAGACTTGAGTTAGCAAGCCGACCATTAGCACGAAGCAGACCTTTCGTATCCAGAAATGGATTTAGTACTAAGAGTGAGCTCTTTTTGTCAATCGGCTTCGATTCTCTTAGTAGTGACATCTCGCAGCTGAAGTGGCGCGACTGAGTATAAGTGATAAGAGCGACCTTTGCCTTTTCTAGGTCTAGGTGCGTCAATGTATCGCCTTGGGGATATACTGTGCGTATTCCCTTAATTCTAAGTTTGAGTCGCTCTATGAAGTTGAGCATATAAGCGATTACCCTGAGGGCTCGAGGGTAAGTTGAAAATCGCTCAAGGATGTCAGTATCATCCAATGCCGTGTGAAAGGGTCGATTTTCCGACTTTCGGGGGCAATTATATTGCGTATAGGCGATCGTGGCCAAGAATCTGGGGATCCTATTAACCACGAGGGCCATTCCACCAAAGAGTGGTGGTTGCAAGGTGCAGAGGCTTGCACCCCCTTGACCTAGGTCAGCAGGATTGTCAGCACTGGCCACGTGTCCCCAAGTGGCTGATCCCACTAGGTCAAGGATTTGAGACGTTCGATTGGAAATATACGTCTTCCATGCATGTGGAGGTTTTTCTAACCAGGCTAATACAATTTCGGAATCAGACCAGAGATACAATTTATATTTGGTCATATTTAGATGCGTTTGCACCATGGATACTAGTTTGGCTAGTAGTAGCGCACCACATAGTTCCAGTCGTGGCAGACTTATTGTTTTTAGCGGAGCCACCTTTGCTTTGGCTACCAGTAGGTGACTGGTGGTCGCTGTGTCCGATTGTGTGCGCACATAGATGGTGGCACAATATGCCTTTTCAGAGGCATCACAGAAGCCATGTAGTTCGACTTTGTGCTCTGGGGCATAATTTATCCATCGTGGGATTTGTATCTGTGAGATATCATTCAGATTACCCGCGAACTGGGACCACTTTTCTAAACGAAGGGGGTTTCACTTGTTCATCCCAGTCATTTCCCGTCTAGCCACAATTCTTGTATTAGAATTTTTGCTTGTATCATAATTGGCGAAAGCCATCCTGCGGGGTCGAAAAGTTTTGCCACCGAGGATAATTTTTGCCTCTTTGTTACAGCTGATAGTGCGGATATTGACTCATTAGTGTATGAAAACTGGTCAGATATCGCATTCCATTGTATCCCCAAAGTTTTTGTTGTGCTTTCCTTTTCGAATTTAAGGAAATTAGTGTCTAAAAGATTTTCTTTAGGTATGTCTTTTAAAATATTAGGGTGGTTCGCCGTTATCTTTTTCAACGGAAACCCTGCTGTATTGAGCGCTTGTGTCACTTGTGCTAGTGACTCGTATGCTTGTGGAAGATTGTGGCTTCCAGACAGAATGTCGTCTACATACGTTTGTGTTTTCAACACTTGTGTTGCCAGAGGAAATTCTGACTTTGTGTCTTCTGCCAGCTCGTGGAGTGTACGAATGGCGAGGTATGGGGCACAGTTTACGCCAAAGGTAACTGTTTTTAATTTAAAGTCGCGTAGTGGACTATTGGGAGATTTTCGGAAAATAATTCGCTGAAAATCTTGATCATCATCATGTACGACTATTTGTCGATACATTTTCTCAACATCCCCATTAAAAACGTATTTGTATATACGCCAATTTAGTATGAGGAGCATTAAATCTGGCTAAAGCGTGGGTCCCGTAAATAAAATGTCATTTGGGGAAATTTCCCCCCGAACTTGATGATTTTGATGCATTAAAGACAACTCTTACCTTTGTGGTTTTTTTTCCTGGCTTTATAACTGCATGATGTGGCAGGTAAAAAGAATTGTATTTACTTTTTATAATTATTTCGCCAGGGCTGACTTCCTCCATGTGGTTTAAATGGAGGTATTCTTCTAAAACCCTATCGTATTCTGGTTTTAGCTCGCCCTTTTTAAGTAGGTTTTTTTTCCCTACTTAAAAACTGTTGGATAGCAGAGGTACGAGAATGACCTAAGGCGAGTGTGTGGGGAAATTCTGGCTTTAGTGGTAGTCGTACGACGTACCGGCCATTATCTAATCGAGTAGTTGTGGATTTGAAAAAAACCTCACAATATCGATCTTCTGGGGTTGTGATTGATATGGGGGGGGAAATTCTTCTAACTCCCAAAACTTCCTGAGTTGTGTATTGAGGTATTCGTTTGAGATTTCCTCAACTTGAGTTGTCATTGTTGTGACTGGTTCCGCAACTAGTCCGCTTAGGACCCATCCGAAAAAAGGTATTTTGCGCCAGAAGTGTTTTTGTAATTTTCTCAACACCTTCGAGAATAATTTGAGGTATGAGATCGCTACCTAATAGAATATCTATTTGAGCGGGAGGGGTTGCAGTTGGGGTCTGCTAACTTAAGGTGTGAAACCTTTTGCCAATGCTTGCTATTTATATGATAGCTTGGAAGCATGTTTGTTAGTTGCGGTAAGACAATAGCTTCTGCTTGAATGCGCTTATCCGCTTGGGGGGAAATAAGGGTAATGGGGCAGATTTTGTTTGAGTTTTGTACTACTCTTCCGCCCATTCCCGTAATTTCAAAATTAGCTAGTTTTGTTGGCAGTTGTAGCCTACTTTGTGCCCTTGACGCTATAAAAGATCGTTGAGATCCTTGGTCTATTAAGGCCCTAAGTTTAAACAGTTCTCCTCGGTGCTCGATGGAGACCACTGCTGTGGGTAATAATACACTGCTTTGGTTCTCGCTGTGTAGCGTTTGAGTTTTTAAAGCCTTTGAGCACATGGTGCTTCTTGGCAATTTTCTGAATTTTGTAAGTCGGGATTTGCTGTAGCAACTAATCCCGTAGCTCTTTTAACATTAGCGTTGTTTTGAGCTAAGCTGGAAAAATTTGTAATGTGAAGCATTGAGTTATGTCGTTTATGGCAATAAACGCAATTAAATTTGCTTTCACAATCTTTGAGCGCATGCGCATGAGACAAACAATTAGTACAAAGTTTTTTTGTTCTTACGAAATTGTTTCTTTCGTTAATGTTTTGTTTTTTAAATTTCTCGCAAGATTTCAGCCTGTGCCCTCCTTTACACAGTTCGCATGACGTATGTTTATTTTGTTCGGAGGTGAACGCTTGTGTTTTGAAAAAACTACGATTTAAGTTGTTGTTGTTACTCGCTTGGGGCCTACTGAAGCTTCGATTTAGGTCATGTTGAACGTTTTTAGTTCTGACCATTTTTTTATCTACCCTTTCTGCAATTTCGTATTGGGTAGTTAAGAAATCGTTCATTTGTTGCCACGTTGGGCACTTTTTCCGTGATGAGAGCGATTGCTCCCACAAAAGTAACGATTTTTCTGGTAATGCGGCTGTGCATATATTTACCAGAATGGGGTCCCAAATTTTCTGTGGGAATATTCTGTGTCGCTAGAACCGACAAACAATTAGAAACAGTGGATTGAAGTTTTATAAATTCCTCACTTGTTTCTTTTTGAATTTTTGGTAAATTCATCAATATTGTGACTTGTTTTTTCTACTAATATCCTTTGTTCTCGTAACGAGCTTTTAGGGCTTCCCAAGCATAATTGAAATTTTCGTCATTAAGAGCGAACTGTTTGACTAATACCCCTGCTTGACCTTTTGTTTTGTATCGGAGGTGATACAATTTTTGTGCATTAGATAATTTTGGGTGGTTTATGTAAACGGCTGTGAACATGTCCCGGAAGGACGGCCATTGTTCATAACCACCATGAAAAATTTCAGTGTCACAGGCGGGCACCTTGAGGTGGATGCCTGAACTCGCCTCTTGGATTTGCACTTGTGGCAGCTCTACTCTCGGTTGTGGAGTAGGTGCAATTGCTTTAATTAATCTCAATTGATCGGAGATCATAGCTCTCGTTTCCTCGTACTGGTCTAAGCAGTGTTCATATTTGGAGTATGCTGAAGATTTGAAATTTTCAGGTAGATCTGATTCGTCAGATTCTACAATTGCGTCATACGCAGCTTGGAGACGTGTCCAGAAATTGCTTAGATTTTCTTTTTTGATTTCTAATACCGATTCAGAGTTATCTTGAATCGGTGAAGATGAAAATCGAGTGCAGTATCGAATTAGACTGTCACTCTCAGCAATAAACTTAGTATAGGAAATATCTTTCATCTTTTTTTGCTTTGTAGCACCTTGCTTCGAGCGTTTTAGCATCAGCAGGTGTACATGGGCTCTTTTCTTCTGAAGTCATTTTTTGTACTTTTAAATACTGTGTTGACTTAGATTCCTTAGAATCTCCGTCCATTTAGATAATATGATAAAAATGATAAAATTGAAATATATATATGAGAAAGGAAAAATTCTCTCAGTGTACTTATGATAATAATAAGTACGCGTGAAATCTTTAAGATAAAAGGTTTTGTTTTGTTGTTGTATACGCTATTTATCAAATAACGAACGCGTATTTCGTTTCTCTTATTCCCGGTGCTTTTGTATTAAGCTACTAGTTTGTTATTGTTTTTGTCTTTTTTTTTTATTTAATGTTTCGTACTCGTTAGCAAATACTTGCGTATACGAGCGATAATGTAAAAAGGAGAAAAAGGTTGATGACCTTTGTATATAATTTTGCACAAAATGTGCGTGTTTATGTGCATACGTAAGATGCAAAAAAATTTTTTTTTTTGTTTTGTTTTGTTTGCAATCCTGCTTGCTTTTGCTTTAATAAGAACAAGGGGTATTGCTGGATAGGTGCCGATTTGGTCTTTGAATATAAGTTTGTGTGTATGAACACTTGAAACTGGCAATACTTATGTATTTGCTTTTCCTTTCTACCAACTCTTAAAATATTTTTATTTTGACCGTGATTAATTTTTTTTTTTATTAGTAAAATTTTAAAATTTTTTAAAAAATTAAAATTTCGTATTTATTTTTTTATTTTTTCCAAATTTTGTAAAATTTTGTGAATTTTTAATTTAATTCTGTACCCTATGTGCGTTGTATATTCCGGCATAGGCAAATTGTATGCCGTATGTATGTGCGTATATTATTTGCCGTACGGATACCGCGGGAATAGAAAAAATTTGGGGAAGTGCAGGTATACACTTTTGTTATTATGTAAAATTTAATTTTCGTTATGCTTATTCTACATACATGTGGGTGTATGTCGCATTAATTTCGTTTCTCACTTTGTTTCGGACATATGAAAGGTATGTACATACATATGAAAGTGGTAACTATTGGCATATATGTATGTTTGGTTTTGTTATTTTTGCTTTCTCTTTTTAAAATTTTGCAATTGGGCCCCAGCTTACTTTTTGCGCAATCCTGCTTATACTGGTTTGAGTATAAGGGGGATTGCCGGAAAATTTGTCAAGTGAATACTTGAAAAATTTTTTTTTTTGTTTTTGTTTTTTTTTTTTTTTTTTTTTAATGTTGTGTGTTTGGATACACAAATGTAAGCTTAAGTAGGCCTTTTAACAGATATGTATATGCCGGTATATATAACCAAAATATATATATATATATACATATATGTCATACTATATACCGTTCATACATATATTGAATGTACATATAATGTACCAAACTGTTTTCGATTTCCCGGAAATCAACCGTAAGTTCGGACAGTTTGGTAGCAACCGTTCTATTAAAAATTTTCAGGATCGTATACAGTTTTAGAGAGATCAACTGTAAATATTAACATACATATATGCAAATGAGTATAAAATATTTAAAATAATAGATGGAGTTGATACACTCACTTTGAGCCGCTTCAAGGGACTTTGAGGGCTTTTATGGTTTGGAATGTGGTTGAGCTTATGTTTTTTCCAATGCGACCAAGCTGCTTCCTTGTCCGTTTCCTTTCCTGTTTGGTGTTCCTTGTTCCGCAGGTTTAAGTTTCCCTTCGTTGGTTGGCTTTCCCCCCTTGGTTGGATTTTTCCCTTTGTTGATTGGCTTTTCTTTTTATTGTTATTGGTGCTTTAATTTCACGTTTAGTTTGGTTTTTAACAAGGATATTAATTTTTAATATAAATTAAATTTTTTTATTTATTTATTTATTATTTTTTTAATGTATGTATTTTAAGTTCGCGCCCGTGTGATTTTTTTTTTTTTTTTTATAAATAATATTTCGCGCCCGGTTTTTGTTTTTTTTTTTGTTGTTTGGTTTTAAGCACTGTCTTGTATGTATGTGTATGTATTATATGTATTTTGCACCTTTTTTTTTTTTGGATTTAGATTTGGGTATCACACAACGGAACCGTTTCGTGTCCGTTTTTCAAACCGTTTTTTTTTTTTTTTGATTTATTATATATGTATGTATATGTCACCTCACGGAACTTTTTTTCTTTATATATATTTTTTTTGAAAAAGAAAACACTTTTTTTGTATGTTTAAACGCATGTATATGTATATGTCACCGCACCTTTTATTTATTTTGCCGCTTGAATATTTTTGGTTTTTTTTTTTTTCTTTCCAATAGTGCCTTTCTTAGCGGCTCGAAGGACCAATGTTTAAGTAATTGCGCACTTCACCTTTAGCTATAAGCACACTTACCACTTTCACTTCGGTTAAGTAAAACACTTGGGTAAATAATTAATCTTTCAGTGTATTTAATTTCAATTTTTTTGTTTCTTATAAGTATTGTTAAGTTTTTGGGGTAAAGTTATTACCGAATTTCGGACCGATTTAAAAAGAGTGTGCGGGACTATACTGCTCGAGGCGGCGCGAGGTCACAAAGGCGATGCGTGCGTTTCGTTTGCAGATCGTAACGATACTGATCTCAACTTCTTAGTTGACCCTTCTCCCCAGTGTGGTATATGGTTGCATGTGTGGATGTCCTCTCGCGTGTGTGTGGTGTTGATGTGTGGGTCCTGTGGAATGTAGGTTCTTTGTGTGTGGTGTATTGGTGGTTATGGTGTATTCGTGTAGTGGCATTAGGAGGGGGCGGCTTATCTCATTTAGCCAGTGGATATCTCCTGAAATAAGAGCTTCCCTCATCAACCTCCATGGGGATGGAATTTTGTACTGAACCATTTTGAATTGTTTGATTCCGTTGAAGGACTGTGTTAGTAAAATTGGAAGAAAAAGGTGTAGTTGGATAAACTGGTGGCAATCTTCCAGTCGCATATGTATGTGCAAATTGGTACCTTTCCCGATTGTGCTGCAACTCTTGTGCTGCGGCAAGGGCGCTGGGTAAGTCTGATGGGTTCGCTGAAAATAGAGTGTCACAAAGTGGACGTCTGAGGTCAGAAATGAAGACTCTCAACGCATTTTCCCTTGCCTTCTCGTTGAATGCATTGGTGAGCCCCTCATTGCCACTGTATGTCATAATATTTTTGTTCACTATCAGTGTAAGTTGCCTATCAACCGCGTCATAATACTCGTTTATAGACATTTTTCCCTGCCTCAACGTATTGAGTTGATTTTCTAATATGTGAAGGGGTCGCTTATCTGCATATAATTGATCTAGTCTAGAAATTATTGCGTTAAAACTAAGTGGCGTGTTAAACGCACTAAGATTTTCGTTAGCTGCAGATGTTATTTTGTTGCGTAAAATACCCATCGCGATATAATACGACTCGGATCCTTCATTATAATAACTTAACGCGAACTTCGCCGCTTCTCTCCATGCTGGATATTCTGAAATTTTACCTCTAAATTCTGGTAGAGATTTGATTAAACTCAGATCGGTATTGGTACTTTGTACACCTTCGACAAACGTTACAGGCCTGGCTACCTCTATTTTTTGAGGTAAAATGCTCTGAATTGTCTGAGTTAAATCCGCAATCTGTCTATTGAAATGTTGATGGACTACTTCTACCGCCGATTCAACTAAACTCATAACAGTACTTTGATCCATTTTTTTGTATAAGCTTACAAACGGTATGCTGACTATTAAAGAAATAATTTTACTAAATACAAGAAATTGTTAAATACATACATATATCTACACTTAAATGTCATAAATATTCGTGTTTGCGAAACCTCTGGAATTTTACGGCAACCACGGATGTTCTATTGTAGTTTTCTACTAATTAATGTTGTCCTCTTTGTTGTTGATACGATGATACGTTGATGCCCAAAATTGAGGTTTGAGTTCTTTTTTGAAATTCTCATATTGTTTTTAGAGTTTCTTAATTTTTGCAACTTTTAAGGTTAATTATAAGTTCCTCTGTTTATTACACGCTTTTTCGTTTTCACTCAGTTTCAAATATTTTTGTTGCTTTTTTCAGCTTCTTATTTGATCACTAGATATTTAACTAACACTTTGCAAGATAGCTATTTTCAGAATTTTTTTAACGTTTTTTATTTTGTTTTTAATGAGCAGTTCTAAATATCCACAGTCTTCTCCAATTTTCACTTAGTTCATCCACTAGTATTTATTTTGTAAAATATTTTGGTTTTCCTCCTTTTTTTTTATCAAACTTTAAGTGATTAATTTTGTTCACGTCTACCGCAAAATTTATTTAAGCTCACACAAATTTCAAACACATTTGTTCTTCTTTTTTTTAAGGATATTATAAACGTTTTTATAAAGATTTTTTTTTGTTTAAAATCGCTAAATATTTGTGGGCACGATTTTATATCCTTTATATAAGGATTTATTTTTATGTTCGTTCCCGTAAGTTGGGCGCCAGTTAAGCAGGTTAGGTTTAACTAATGAGTTGTCTGGAAGAACTGTCCTGTTATGCTAACAGCGCAGCCTTAAATACCCTCTCGTCTAATGGTTTTCAGGTGTTGTTGTTATTGTTGCGCGCAGTGATCTTATGTGCTTTATTATACCGTTGCTGGGTTACCTAACTAACCCAAGCGCATGGTGAAGTTGTTGTTAGGCAAGCGATGAACTCGTGCGCCGAGTTGGGCTTTTGGCGGGCTGCTTGGCTAGCCTATGCACACGGTAGAGCTGTTGCTGGGCGGCTTAGACTGCATACACATGCGCGAGGTGTTGCTGTTGTTGGGTGGTGATAGAATTACGCGCTATCCTGCGTCGTTGCGATGTTGCTAGGCAAACACATAGGTAAGGTTAATTGCCTGCGCAGTGTTCTTAAGCGCCGGACTGTTCCGTTGTTGGACAGCTTAGAAAACATATGCGCGAGGTGTTGATGTTGCTAAGCGCCACTGTCGAAAGGTTGCGTGGTGATGACATACGCTAAGCTGTGTTGTTGCAATGCAGCATTCGAGCGCAATATAATAACTTATATAAACAGTTAGGAAGCGATATCGAAATGCTTCAAATCATTAGTTTAACATATTTAAGTCAATTAACCTTCTTTAACGTATTGAAGTTGATATAAAGCCATGGCGGCATAACGGCAGTGCATTTAGAAGAATTCCGTAATCTTATATTTAGGTATAAAGTCGATTTTGTTGTATATACACATTTAGCAATCGATATCGAGATGCTTCAACTCATTAGCTAAACATATTTAAGTTAATAAACCTTCTTTAACGATCTGAAGTTGGCATAACGGCAGTGGATGTAGAAGAATTCCGTAATCTTATATTTAGGTATAAAGTCGATTTTCTTGTATATACACATTGAGCTATCGATATCGAAATGCTTCAAATCATTTGTTTAACATTATAAGTTAAAAAACATTTTTTAGCTTACTGAAGTCTACATAACGCCTTAACGGTATAACGGCTGTGCATTTAGAAGAATTCCGTAATCTTATATTTAGGTATAAAGTCGATTTTGTTGTATATACACATTTAGCAATCGATATCGAAATGCTTCAAATCATAAGTTTAACATATTTAAGTTAATTAATCCTCTTTGTCTTACTGAAGTCTACAAAAGCTTTAACGGCATAACGGCAGTGCATTTGGAAGAGTTCCGAAATCTTATATTTAGGTATAAAGTCGATTTTGTTGTATATACGCATTTAGCAATCGATATCGAAATGCTTCAAATCATTAGTTTAACATATTTAAGTTAATTAACCTTCTTTAACGTATTGAAGTTGATTTAAAGCCATGGCGGGATAACGGCAGTGCATTTAGAAGAATTCCGTAATCTTATATTTAGGTATAAAGTCGATTTTCTTTTATATACACATTTAGCAATCGATAACGAAATGCTTCAAATCATTAGTTTAACATATTTAAGTTAATTAACCTTCTTTATCTTACTGAAGTTTACATAAAGCCATAACGGTATAACGGCAGTGCATTTCGAAGAATTCCGTAATCTTATATTTAGGTATAAAGTCGATTTTGTTGTATATACACATTTAGCAATCGATATCGAGATGCTTCAACTCATTAGTTTAACATATTAAGTTAATAAACATTTTTTAGCTTACTGAAGTCTACATAAAGCCTTAACGGTATAACGGCAGTGCATTTAGAAGAATTCCGTTATCTTATATTTAGGTATAAATTCGATCTTCTTGTATATACACATTTAGCAAGCGATATCGAAATGCTTCGACTCATTAGCTTAACATATTTAAGTTAATTAACCTTCTTTATCTTACTGAAGTTTATATAAAGCCATAACGGTATAACGGCAGTGCATTTCGAAGAATTCCGTAATCTTATATTTAGGTATTAAGTCGATTTTGTTGTATATACACATTTAGCAATCGATATCGAGATGCTTCAACTCATTAGTTTAACATATTTAAGTTAATAAACCTTCTTTAAAAAAGTGAAGTTGGCATAAATCCATGGCGGCATAACGGTAGTGCATGTAGAAGAATTCCATTATCTTATATTTAGGTATAAAGTCGATTTTCTTGTATATACACATTTAGCAATCGATATCGAAATGCTTCAAATCATTAGTTTAACATATTTAAGTTAATTAACCTTCTTTAACGTATTGAAGTTGATTTAAAGCCATGGCGGGATAACGGCAGTGCATTTAGAAGAATTCCGTAATCTTATATTTAGGTATAAAGTCGATTTTCTTTTATATACACATTTAGCAATCGATAACGAAATGCTTCAAATCATTAGTTTAACATATTTAAGTTAATTAACCTTCTTTATCTTACTGAAGTTTACATAAAGCCATAGCGGTATAACGGCAGTGCATTTCGAAGAATTCCGTAATCTTATATTTAGGTATAAAGTCGATTTTGTTGTATATACACATTTAGCAATCGATATCGAGATGCTTCAACTCATTAGTTTAACATATTAAGTTAATAAACATTTTTTAGCTTACTGAAGTCTACATAAAGCCTTAACGGTATAACGGCAGTGCATGTAGAAGAATTCCGTTATCTTATATTTAGGTATAAATTCGATCTTCTTGTATATACACATTTAGCAAGCGATATCGACATGCTTCGACTCATTAGCTTAACATATTTAAGTTAATAAACCTTCTTTAACGATCTGAATTTGGCATATAGCCACGGCGGTATTACGGCAGTGCATTTAGAAGAATTCCGTAATCTTCTATTTAGGTATAAAGTCGATTTTCTTGTATATACACATTAAGCAAGCGATACCGAATTGCTTCAAATCATTAGTTTAACATATTTAAGTTAATTAACCTTCTTTAACGTATTGAAGTTGATTTAAAGACATGGCGGGATAACGGCAGTGCATTTAGAAGAATTCCGTCGATTTTCTTGTAAATACACATTTAGCAATCGATATCGAAATGCTTCAAATCATTAGTTTAACATATTTAAGTTAATTAACCTTCTTTAACGTATTGAAGTTGATTTAAAGCCTTGACGGGATAACGGCAGTGCATTTAGAAGAATTCCGTAATCTTATATTTAGGTATAAATTCGATTTTCTTTTATATGCACATTTAACAATCGATAACGAAATGCTTCAAATCATTAGTTTAACTTATTTAAGTTAATTAACCTTCTTTATCTTACTGAAGTTTACATAAAGCCATAACGGTATAACGGCAGTGCATTTGGAAGAGATCCGTAAACTTCTATTTAGGTATAAAGTCGATTTTGTTGTATATACACATTTAGCAATCGATATCGAGATGCTTCAACTCATTAGTTTAACATATTTAAGTTAATAAACCTTCTTTAAAAAAGTGAATTTGGCATATAGCCACGGCGGTATTACGGCAGTGCATTTAGAAGAATTCCGTAATCTTCTATTTAGGTATAAAGTCGATTTTCTTGTATATACACATTAAGCAAGCGATACCGAATTGCTTCAAATCATTAGTTTAACATATTTAAGTTAATTAACCGTCTTTAACGTATTGAAGTTGATATAAAGCCATGGCGGGATAACGGCAGTGCATTTAGAAGAATTCCGTAATCTTATATTAAGGTATAAAGTCGATTTTCTTTTATATACACATTTAGCAATCGATAACGAAATGCTTCAAATCATTAGTTTAACATATTTAAGTTAATTAACCTTCTTTATCTTACTGAAGTTTACATAAAGCCATAACGGTATAACGGCAGTGCCTTGGGAAGAATTCCGTAATCTTATATTCAGGTATAAAGTCGATTTTGTTGTATATACACATTTAGCAATCGATATCGAGATGCTTCAACTCATTAGTTTAACATATTAAGTTAATAAACATTTTTTAGCTTACTGAAGTCTACATAAAGCCTTAACGGTATAACGGCAGTGCATTTAGAAGAATTCCGTTATCTTATATTTAGGTATAAATTCGATCTTCTTGTATATACACATTTAGCAAGCGATATCGAAATGCTTCGACTCATTAGCTTAACATATTTAAGTTAATAAACCTTCTTTAACGATCTGAATTTGGCATATAGCCACGGCGGTATTACGGCAGTGCATTTAGAAGAATTCCGTAATCTTCTATTTAGGTATAAAGTCGATTTTCTTGTATTTACATATTAAGCAATCGATATCGAAACGCTTCAAATCATTAGTTTAACATATTTAAGTTAATTAACCCTCTCTATCTTACTGAATTCTACATAAAGCCTTAACGGCATAACGGCAGTGCATTTAAGAGAATTCCGTTATCTTATATTTAGGTATAAAGTCGATTTTGTTGTATATACACATTTAGCAAGCGATATCGAAATGCTTCAACTCATTAGTTAACATATTTAAGTTAATAAACCTTCTTTAACGAACTTAAGTTAGCAAAAAGCCATGGCGGCATAACGGCAGTGCATGTAGAAGAATTCCGTTATCTTATATTTAAGTATAAAGTCGATTTTCTTGTATATACACATTTAGCAGGCGATATCGAAATGCTTCAAATCATTAGTTTATCATATTTAAGTTAATTAACCTTCTTTAACGTATTGAAGTTGATATAAAGCCATGACGGCATAACGGCAGTGCATGTAGAAGAATTCCGTTATCTTATATTTAGGTATAAAGTCGATTTTCTTGTTTATACACATTTAGCAGGCGATATCGAAATGCTTCAAATCATTAGTTTATCATATTTAAGTTAATTAACCTTCTTTAACGTATTGAAGTTGATATAAAGCCATGGCGGCATAACGGCAGTGCATTTAGAAGAATTCCGTAATCTTATATTTAGGTATAAAGTCGATTTTGTTGTATATACACATTTAGCAATCAATATCGAGATGCTTCAACTCATTAGCTTAACATATTTAAGTTAATAAACCTTCTTTAACGATCTGAAGGTGGCATATAGCCACGGCGGCATTACGGCAGTGCATGTAGAAGAATTCCGTAATCTTTTATTTAGGTATAAAGTCGATTTTCTTTTATATACACATTTACATATCAATATCGAAATGCTTCAAATCATTAGTTTAACATATTAATTTAATAAACATTTTTTAGCTTACTGAAGTCTACATAAAGCCTTAACGGTATAAAGGCAGTGCATTTAGAAGAATCCCGTTATCTTATATTTAGGTATAAATTCGATTTTCTTGTATACACACATTTAGCAAGCGATATCGAAATTCTTCAAATTATTAGTTAACATATTTAAGTTAATTAACCTTCTTTAACGTATTGAAGTTGATATAAAGCCATGGCGGCATAACGGCAGTGCATTTAGAGGAATTCCGTAATGTTATAATTTTATATTTAGGTATAAAGTCGATTTTCTTGCATTTACACATTTAGCAATCGATATCGAAATGCTTCACACCATTAGTTTAACACATTTAAAATAATTAACCTTCTTTAGCGTAATGAAGGTGACATAAAGCCATGGCGGCATAACGACAGTACCTGTGGAAGAATTCCGTAATCTTATATTTAGGTATAAAGTCGATTTTCTTATATATATACATTTCGCAATCGATATCGAAATGCTTCAAATCATGAGTTTAACATATTTATGTAAATTAATCCTCTTTTTCTTATTGAAGTCTAGAAAAGCCTTAACGGCATAACGGCAGTGCAGTTGGAAGAGTTCCGTAATCTTATATTTAGGTATTAAGTCGATTTTGTTGTATATACGCATTTAGCAATCGACATCGAAATGCTTCAAATCATGAGTTTAACATATTTAACCCTTAACGACCTGAGCCCTATATCAGTTACGTAACCACCTGAGCACGGTCACAGTGACCGCAGTGTATCCGAACACTTGAATTTTTTTAGGATTTTAAGGTTTTATTATAAGAATACATTAATAAAACTCTTTAAGATATACTAAATTATTTATTTAACTGAAAAAGGAAAAAAAACAAAACATATTTTTCTCATAAATGTGAACAATTGAATTGCTGGCACATTTTAACTAAAATTACATAGTAGTTTACAAATTGAGATCTATCCACATAGGAACAAAATGTTATATAAAATTCTGTCTTTCTTTAAAGAATATAATAATGTTCTAATGACATAAAAACATAAAAGTTAAAAAAAAAAAAAACTTCGAGAAAATTACAGGGGGTAAATTCTTAAAATTTTTCACGACAACTTTTGCACGCTTTCTTAGAACATTCCACACAGATTGGATTTTTACATATAAAACACAAACGAAATTTTTTTCGTTTCTTCTTGGGATCACAAGTTGAACACGTTTTACGTTTTTCAAGATGATCAGCTTCAGAAACAGAAGGCAATTTTTCTTCTATTTTCAAGATCCGGCGAATAGAAGTTTTGATGTCACGAGGAGTGTGCTTGTTATTTTCTCGACGATTCATGTGTGGCATGGTCAGATCTTCTGCTAGCTGCTTCATAAATTTAAATATACTTCTTACTCATGACATAAGCATTGGAAGCTGATATATCTAACAGAGGATAAAAAATGCACAAAGGCCATCTTTGCGTTCGTCGCGCCGTGGTATAGTTCGCACACCTTTGATCCAATAAATCAACGCCAATTTTAGTTTCATTGTAGTATAATATTATTTCGGGCTTTTTTGTATTATCGTCTACGTTTGCTGTATGGTTCTTGCTGGAAATTAACACCACAGCACGGTTTTTTCTCGGCACAAAAGATGCCAAAGTAATATTTTTAGTAAAACCGAAAAGCGAGGTTCCAATTTCTCGTCGCCGATTTGGTTTGAATTCTGGCGGAATTTCTGTTTTATTTTTTTTTTTTAAGTACCCACAAGAGATAACTTTTATCTTTCAAAACATCGACTAGCTCAACTGAACAAAACCAATTATCAGCAGGGATGTTTCTATTCGACCCTTCAATTGGAGATATGAGTCGTAAAACTGCTTGAGTAGGTTTTGAAAATCGAGTGTGTTCTGATGTCAAATTGGTCCCGTCCGAGTCTTTACCTAAATATATGTAAGCATTGAGTAAATAACCATTTCGGGCATCTGTAAGGCACATAATCTTTAAGCCATATTTAGCGGGCTTCTTTGGCATAAACACCCTAAAACGACACCGACCTCGAAAAGCTACCAGCATCTCATCAATACAGACACAGGAATGAAAGAGCTGAATAGCCCGGCGATTGGAGCAGAAATGTCAGTCTCTCGCCGTTGCGCTCTTGTTTCTGCATCATCGAAACGAATTGCTTTCATCAAAATCTCGAATCTATTTTTACTTAGAATGCAACGATATATTTCTCTTCCTGAGCCATCAGAGCTATACCTCCACGCATAATGTTCTCGATTGTCTTTAAAAATAGCTGTATAGAATAAAATACTTATAAATGCTTTTAACTCTATGAGATCAACATCATGAACACAGCCTTGGTTTTTATATCTTGGTCGTAACTGCCTTATTTTGTCGTTGGTATGTATCACTATGTTTTCCAGCATCTCATCTGTAAATAAAATGCTCCAAAGGTCAAGAGGTGTTGTAGAATCATTGAGAACTTCATGACAGGCCGATTGAAGTCCTTGTCCTTGCGATACAATGTTATACCGCTGAGTTCTAGTACGACTAGCAATTGGCACAGAAGACCACCGAAAACGATTTTTTCCAAAATAGTTCCAATTTCTAGTCTGGAGTTGTGACAAGGGTAACTCGTCTTCTGAAGAAAATTCCTCAAATATACCTCCCTCCGGCTGTCCATCGGCACTTTGACACTTGCAGGCAGTCATCAGATTCACAGTCATCTAAAACCTCGGGAACTTCTAAATCCTCAGGGTCTATATCACTGTAACTCTCATCCAGGATTTGCTCCACATCCGACAGTTCTTTCTCTAACTATCTCCTAATATTTTCGATGTTTACATCCATTTTTACTCTAAAACAATAAACATAAACCTTATTGTGTGTAATCACATAACTACCTGCACGCAGTCACCATGACCGCTATCAAAATATTTTTACTCACCCAAGTCAAACGAGCGCACTTGTATGCTTGCCGAGCGCACACGCGACACTAAACCACCACCAGAAAAGGTACACGAACGCACACTAACACGCGATAACGAACTCCTACGAAATTAAAATTCAAAAAGTCGTTGCGTTCACCACGACCGCTGGCAGGTGGTTAAAGGTTAAGATAATTAACCCTCTTTATCTTACTGAAGTCTACAAAAGCCTTAACGGCATAACGGCAGTGCATTTAGAAGAATTCCGTAATCCTCTATTTAGGTATAAAGTCGATTTTTTTGTATATACTTATTTAGCAATCCATATCGAAATGCTTCGAATCATTAGTTTAACATATTTAAGTTAATAAACCCTCTTTATCTTACTGAAGTCTACAAAAGCCTTAACGGCATAACGGCAGTGCATTTCGAAGAATTCCGTAATCTTATATTTAGGTATAAAGTCGATTTTCTTGTATATACTCATTAAGCAAGCGATATCGAAATGCTTCAAATCATTTGTCTAACATATTTAAGTTAATTAACCTTCTTTAAGGTAATTAAGGTGACATAAAGCCATGGCAGCATAACGACAGTGCATTTCGAAGAATTCCGTAATCTTATATTTAGGTATATAATCGATTTTCTTGTAATTACACATTTAGCAATCGATATCGAAATGCCTCAAATCATTAGTTTAACATATTTAAGTTAATTAACCTTCTTTAAGGTAATGAAGGTGATATAAAGCCATGGCAGCATAACGACAGTGCATTTAGAAGAATTCCGTAATCTTATATTTAGGTATTAAGTCGATTTTCTTGTATATACGCATTTAGCAATCGATATCGAAAAGCTTCAAATAACTGGTTTAGCATATTTAGGTTAAATAACCTTCTTTATCTTATCGAAGTTTACATAAAGCCATAACGGCATAGCGGCAGTATATTTGGGTGAATTCCGTAATCTTTTACTTAGGTATAAAATCGATTTACTTGTATATACACATTTAGCAATCGATATCGAAATGCTTCAAATCATTAGCTTAGCATATTTAAGTAAATTAACCTTCTTTAGCGTACTGAAATTTATATAAAGCCATAACGGCATAACGGGAGTGTATTTCGATAAATTCCGTAACCTTGTATTTAGATATAAAGTCGACTTTCTTGTATATACTCATTTAGCAATCGATATCGAAATGTTTCAAATCACTAGTTTAATATATTTAAGTTAATAAAGCTTCTTTAACGTAATGAAGGTGATATAAAGCATTAACGGCATAAGGGGAGTGTATTTCGATGAATTCCGTAATCTTATATTTAGGTATAAAGTCGACTTTCTTGTATTTACACATTTGGCAATCGATATCGAAAATCTTCAAATAATTAGTTTAACATATTTAAGTTAATTAACCTTCTTTAACGTAATGAAGGTGATATAAAGCCATAACGGCATAAAGGGAGTGTATTTCGATGAATTCCGTAATCTTATATTTAGGTATAAAGTCGACTTTCTTGTATATACTCATTATCAATCTATATCAAAATGCTTCAAATCATTAGTTTAATATATTTAAGTTAATAAAGCTTCTTTAACGCACTGAAGTTGACATAAAGCCATGGCGGCATAACGGCAGTGCATTAAGAAAAATTCCGTAATCTTAGATTTAGGTATAAAGTCGATTTTCTTGTATATACACATTTAGCAATCGATATCAAAATGCTTCAAATCATTAGTTTAACATATTTAAGTAAATTAGTCCTCTTTTTCTTACTGAAGTCTACAAAAGTCTTAACGGCATAACGGCAGTGCATTTCGAAGAATTCCGTAATCTTATATTTAGGTATAAAGTCGATTTTCTTGTATATACTCATTTAGCAAGCGATATCGAAATGCTTCAAATCATTAGTTTAACATATTTAAGTAAATTAATCCTATTTTTCTTACTGAGGTCTACAAAAGCCTTAACGGCATAACGGCAGTGCATTTAGAAGAATTACGTAGTCTTATATTTAGGTATGAATTCGAATTTCTTGTATATACTCATTTAGCAGTCGATATCGAAATGCTTCAAATCATTAGTGTAACATATTTAAGTTAATAAATCTTCTTTAACGTATTGAAGGTGATACAAAGCCATGGCGGCATAACGACAGTACATTTGGAAGAATTCCGTAATCTTATATTTAGGTATAAAGTCGATTTTCTTGTATATACACATTTAGCAATCGATATCGAAATGCTTCAAATCATTAGTTTAACATATTTAAGTAAATTAGTCCTCTTTTTCTTACTGAAGTCTACAAAAGCCTTAACGGCATAACGGCAGTGCATTTGGAAGAGTTCCGTAATCTTATATTTAGGTATTAAGTAGATTTTGTTGTATATACGCATTTAGCAATCGACATCGAAATGCTTCAAATCATGAGTTTAACATATTTAAGATAATTAACCCTCTTTATCTTACTGAAGTCTACAAAAGCCTTACCGGCATAACGGCAGTGCATTTAGAAGAATTCCGTAAACCTCTATTTAGGTATAAAGTCGATTTTTTTGTATATACTCATTTAGCAATCCATATCGAAATGCTTCGAATCATTAGTTTAATATATTTAAGTTAATTAACCCTCTTTATTTTACTGAAGTCTACAAACGCCATAACGGCATAACGGCAGTGCATTTCGAAGAATTCCGTAATCTTATATTTAGGTATAAAGTCGATTTTCTTGTATATACTCATTTAGCAATCGATATCGAAATGCTTCAAATCATTAGTTTAACATATTTAAGTTAATTAACCTTCTTTAAGGTAATTAAGGTGATATAAAGCCATGGCAGCATAACGACAGTGCATTTCGAAGAATTCCGTAATCTTATATTTAGGTATATAGTCGATTTTCTTGTATTTACACATTTAGCAATCGATATCGAAATGCCTCAAATCATTAGTTTAACATATTTAAGTTAATTAACCTTCTTTAAGGTAATGAAGGTGATATAAAGCCATGGCAGCATAAGGACAGTGCATTTAGAAGAATTCCGTAATCTTATATTTAGGTATTAAGTCGATTTTCTTGTATATACGCATTTAGCAATCGATATCGAAAAGCTTCAAATAACTGGTTTAGCATATTTAGGTTAAATAACCTTCTTTATCTTATAGAAGTTTACATAAAGCCATAACGGCATAGCGGCAGTATATTTGGGTGAATTCCGTAATCTTTTACTTAGGTATAAAATCGATTTACTTGTATATACACATTTAGCAATCGATATCGAAATGCTTCAAATCATTAGTTTAGCATATTTAAAATAATTAACCTTCTTTAGCGTACTGAAATTTATATAAAGCCATAACGGCATAACGGGAGTGTATTTCGATAAATTCCGTAACCTTGTATTTAGATATAAAGTCGACTTTCTTGTATATACTCATTTAGCATTCCATATCGAAATGCTTCAAATCACTAGTTTAATATATTTAAGTTAATAAAGCTTCTTTAACGTAATGAAGGTGATATAAAGCATTAACGGCATAAGGGGAGTGTATTTCGATGAATTCCGTAATCTTATATTTAGGTATAAAGTCGACTTTCTTGTATTTATACATTTGGCAATCGATATCGAAAATCTTCAAATAATTAGTTTAACATATTTAAGTTAATTAACCTTCTTTAACGTAATGAAGGTGATATAAAGCCATAACGGCATAAAGGGAGTGTATTTCGATGAATTCCGTAATCTTATATTTAGGTATAAAGTCGACTTTCTTGTATATACTCATTATCAATCTATATCGAAATGCTTCAAATCATTAGTTTAATATATTTAAGTTAATAAAGCTTCTTTAATCGCACTGAAGTTGACATAAAGCCATGGCGGCATAACGGCAGTGCATTTAGAAAAATTCCGTAATCTTATATTTAGGTATAAAGTCGATTTTCTTGTATATACACATTAAGCAATCGATATCAAAATGCTTCAAATCATTAGTTTAACATATTTAAGTAAATTAGTCCTCTTTTTCTTACTGAAGTCTACAAAAGCCTTAACGGCATAACGGCAGTGCATTTCGAAGAATTCCGTAATCTTATATTTAGGTATAAAGTCGATTTTCTTGTATATACTCATTTAGCAAGCGATATCGAAATGCTTCACATCATTAGTTTAACATATTTAAGTAAATTAATCCTATTTTTCTTACTGAGGTCTACAAAAGCCTTAACGGCATAACGGCAGTGCATTTAGAAGAATTACGTAGTCTTATATTTAGGTATGAATTCGAATTTCTTGTATATACTCATTTAGGAGTCGATATCGAAATGCTTCAAATCATTAGTGTAACATATTTAAGTTAATAAACCTTCTTTAACGTATTGAAGGTGATACAAAGCCATGGCGGCATAACGACAGTACATTTGGAAGAATTCCGTAATCTTATATTTAGGTATAAAGTCGATTTTCTTGTATATACACATTTAGCAATCGATATCGAAATGCTTCAAATCATTAGTTTAACATATTTAAGTAAATTAGTCCTCTTTTTCTTACTGAAGTCTACAAAAGCCTTAACGGCATAACGGCAGTGCATTTGGAAGAGTTCCGTAATCTTATATTTAGGTATTAAGTAGATTTTGTTGTATATACGCATTTAGCAATCGACATCGAAATGCTTCAAATCATGAGTTTAACATATTTAAGATAATTAACCCTCTTTATCTTACTGAAGTCTACAAAAGCCTTAACGGCATAACGGCAGTGCATTTAGAAGAATTCCGTAAACCTCTATTTAGGTATAAAGTCGATTTTTTTGTATATAATCATTTAGTAATCCATATCGAAATGCTTCGAATCATTAGTTTAACATATTTATGTTAATTAACCCTCTTTATTTTACTGAAGTCTACAAACGCCATAACGGCATAACGGCAGTGCATTTCGAAGAATTCCGTAATCTTATATTTAGGTATAAAGTCGATTTTCTTGTATATACTCATTTAGCAATCGATATCGAAATGCTTCAAATCATTAGTTTAACATATTTAAGTTAATTAACCTTCTTTAAGGTAATTAAGGTGATATAAAGCCATAGCAGCATAACGACAGTGCATTTCGAAGAATTCCGTAATCTTATATTTAGGTATAAAGTCGATTTTCTTGTATTTACACATTTAGCAATCGATATCGAAATGCCTCAAATCATTAGTTTAACATATTTAAGTTAATTAACCTTCTTTAAGGTAATGAAGGTGATATAAAGCCATGGCAGCATAAGGACAGTGCATTTAGAAGAATTCCGTAATCTTATATTTAGGTATTAAGTCGATTTTCTTGTATATACGCATTTAGCAATCGATATCGAAAAGCTTCAAATAACTGGTTTAGCATATTTAGGTTAAATAACCTTCTTTATCTTATAGAAGTTTACATAAAGCCATAACGGCATAGCGGCAGTATATTTGGGTGAATTCCGTAATCTTTTACTTAGGTATAAAATCGATTTACTTGTATATACACATTTAGCAATCGATATCGAAATGCTTCAAATCATTAGTTTAGCATATTTAAGTAAATTAACCTTCTTTAGCGTACTGAAATTTATATAAAGCCATAACGGCATAACGGGAGTGTATTTCGATAAATTCCGTAACCTTGTATCAGATATAAAGTCGACTTTCTTGTATCTACTCATTTAGCAATCGATATCGAAATGCTTCAAATCACTAGTTTAATATATTTAAGTTAATAAAGCTTCTTTAACGTAATGAAGGTGATATAAAGCATTAACGGCATAAGGGGAGTGTATTTCGATGAATTTCGTAATCTTATATTTAGGTATAAAGTCGACTTTCTTGTATTTACACATTTGGCAATCGATATCGAAAATCTTCAAATAATTAGTTTAACATATTTCAGTTAATTAACCTTCTTTAACGTAATGAAGGTGATATAAAGCCATAACGGCATAAAGGGAGTGTATTTCGATGAATTCCGTAATCTTATATTTAGGTATAAAGTCGACTTTCTTGTATATACTCATTATCAATCTATATCGAAATGCTTCAAATCATTAGTTTAATATATTTAAGTTAATAAAGCTTCTTTAACGCACTGAAGTTGACATAAAGCCATGGCGGCATAACGGCAGTGCATTTAGAAAAATTCCGTAATCTTAGATTTAGGTATAAAGTCGATTTTCTTGTATATACACATTAAGCAATCGATATCGAAATGCTTCAAATCATTAGTTTAACATATTTAAGTAAATTAGTCCTCTTTTTCTTACTGAAGTCTACAAAAGCCTTAACGGCATAACGGCAGTGCATTTCGAAGAATTCCGTAATCTTATATTTAGGTATAAAGTCGATTTTCTTGTATATACTCATTTAGCAAGCGATATCGAAATGCTTCAAATCATTAGTTTAACATATTTAAGAAAATTAATCCTATTTTTCTTACTGAGGTCTACAAAAGCCTTAACGGCATAACGGCAGTGCATTAAGAAGAATTACGTAGTCTTATATTTAGGTATGAATTCGATTTTCTTGTATTTACACATTTAGCAATCGATATCGAAATGCCTCAAATCATTAGTTTAACATATTTAAGTTAATTAACCTTCTTTAAGGTAATGAAGGTGATATAAAGCCATTGCAGCATAAGGACAGTGCATTTAGAAGAATTCCGTAATCTTATATTTAGGTATTAAGTCGATTTCCTTGTATATACGCATTTAGCAATCGATATCGAAAAGCTTCAAATAACTGGTTTAGCATATTTAGGTTAAATAACCTTCTTTATCTTATAGAAGTTTACATAAAGCCATAACGGCATAGCGGCAGTATATTTGGGTGAATTCCGTAATCTTTTACTTAGTTATAAAATCGATTTACTTGTATATACACATTTAGCAATCGATATCAAAATGCTTCAAATCTTTAGTTTAGCATATTTAAGAAAATTAACCTTCTTTAGCGTACTGAAATTTATATAAAGCCATAACGGCATAAGGGGAGTGTATTTCGATAAATTCCGTAACCTTGTATTAGATATAAAGTCGACTTTCTTGTATATACTCATTTAGCAATCGATATCGAAATGCTTCAAATCATTAGTTTAATATATTTGAGTTAATAAAGCTTCTTTAACGTAATGAAGGTGATATAAAGCATTAACGGCATAAGGGGAGTGTATTTCGATGAATTCCGTAATCTTATATTCAGGTATAAAGTCGACTTTCTTGTATTTACACATTTAGCAATCGATATCGAAAATCTTCAAATAATTAGTTTAACATATTTAAGTTAATTAACCTTCTTTAACGTAATGAAGGTGATATAAAGCCATAACGGCATAAAGGGAGTGTATTTCGATGAATTCCGTAAACTTATATTTAGGTATAAAGTCGACTTTCTTGTATATACTCATTATCAATCTATATCGAAATGCTTCAAATCATTAGTTTAATATATTTAAGTTAATAAAGCTTCTTTAACGCACTGAAGTTGACATAAAGCCATGGCGGCATAACGGCAGTGCATTTAGAAGAATTCCGTAATCTTAGATTTAGGTATAAATACGATTTTGTTGTATATACGCATTAAGCAATCGATATCGAAATGCTTCAAATAACTGGTTTAACATATTTAAGTTAATAAACCTTCTTTAACGAACTGAAGTTAACATAAAGCCATGACGGCAGTGCATTTAGAAGAATTCCGTTATTTTATATTTAGGTATAAAGTCGATTTTCTTGTATATACACATTTAGCAATCGATATCAAAATGCTTCAAATCATTAGTTTAAAATATTTAAGTTAATAAACCTTTTTTAACGAGCGGAAGTTGGCATAAAGCCATGACGGCATAACGGCAGTGCATGTAGAAGAATTCCGTTAGCTTATATTTAGGTATAAAGTCGATTTTCTTGTATATACACATTTAGCAATCGATATCGAGATGCTTCAAATCATTAGTTTGACATATTTAAGTTAATTAGCCTTCTTTAACGTAATGAAGGTGATATAAAGCCATGGCGGCATAACGACAGTACATTTGGAAAAATTCCGTAGTCTAATATTTAGGTATAAAGTCGATTTTCTTGTATATATGCATTAAGCAATCGATATCGATATGCTTCAAACAACTGGTTTAACATATTTAAGTTAATAAAAATCCTTTAACGAACTGAACATAAATCCATAACGGCATAACGGCAGTGCATTTAGAAGAATTCCGTTATCTTATATTTAGGTATAAAGTCGATTTTCTTATATATACACATTAAGCAATCGATATCGAAATGCGTCAAATCATTAGTTTAACATATTTAAGTTAATTAAGCTTCTCTAACGAACGGAAGTTCGCGTAAAGCCATGGCGGCATAACGGCAGTGCATTTAGAAGAATTCCGTAATCTTATAATTAGGTATAAAGTCGATTTTCTTGTATATACACATTTAACAATCGATATCGATATGCTTCAAATCATTAGTTTAACATATTTGAGTTAATTATTATTCTTTTTCTTACTGAAGTTTACATAAAGCCATAACGGTATAACAGCAGTGCATATGGAAGAATTCCGTAATCTTATATCTAGGAATAAAGTCGATTTTTTGTACATACACATTTAGCAATCGATATCGAGTTGGCTCACTTCATTATTTTAAACATATTTAAGTTAATTAACCTTCTTTAAGGTAATGAAGGTGATATAAAGCCATGGCAGCATAAGGACAGTGCATTTAGAAGAATTCCGTAATCTTATATTTAGGTATTAAGTCGATTTTCTTGTATATACGCATTTAGCAATCGATATCGAAAAGCTTCAAATAACTGGTTTAGCATTTTTAGGTTAAATAAACCTCTTTATCTTATAGAAGTTTACATAAAGCCATAACGGCATAGCGGCAGTATATTTGGGTGAATTCCGTAATCTTTTACTTAGGTATAAAATCGATTTACTTGTATATACACATTTAGCAATCGATATCGAAATGCTTCAAATCATTAGTTTAGCATATTTAAAAAAATTAACCTTCTTTAGCGTACTGAAATTTATATAAAGCCATAACGGCATAACGGGAGTGTATTTCGATAAATTCCGTAACCTTGTATTTAGATATAAAGTCGACTTTCTTGTATATACTCATTTAGCAATCGATATCGAAATGCTTCAAAACACTAGTTTAATATATTTAAGTTAATAAAGCTTCTTTAACGTAATGAAGGTGATATAAAGCATTAACGGCATAAGGGGAGTGTATTTCGATGAATTCCGTAATTTTATATTTAGGTATAAAGTCGACTTTCTTGTATTTACACATTTGGCAATCGATATCGAAAATCTTAAAATAATTAGTTTAACATATTTAAGTTAATTAACCTTCTTTAACGTAATGAAGGTGATATAAAGCCATAACGGCATAAAGGGAGTGTATTTCGATGAATTCCGTAATCTTATTTTTAGGTATAAAGTCGACTTTCTTGTATATACTCATTATCAATCTATATCGAAATGCTTCAAATCATTAGTTTAATATATTTAAGTTAATAAAGCTTCTTTAACGCACTGAAGTTGACATAAAGCCATGGCGGCATAACGGCAGTGCATTTAGAAAAATTCCGTAATCTTAGATTTAGGTATAAAGTCGATTTTCTTGTATATACACATTAAGCAATCGATATCGAAATGCTTCAAATCATTAGTTTAACATATTTAAGTAAATTAGTCCTCTTTTTCTTACTGAAGTCTACAAAAGCCTTAACGGCATAACGGCAGTGCATTTGGAAAAATTCCGTAATCTTATATTTAGGTTTAAAGTGATTTTTTGTTATACCATTTAGCAACGAATCGAAATGCTTCAAATCTTTAGTTTAACATATTTAAGAAAAATTAACCCTTTTTTCTTACTAAAGGTCTACAAAACCCTTTAAACCGGCATAACGGCAGTGCATTTAGAAGAATTCCGTACCTTTATTTAGGTATAAATTCAAATTTTTTTGTATATACTCATTTAGAACCCATATCGAAATGCTTCAAATCATTAGTTTAACATATTTAATTTAAAAAAAACCCCTTCTTTATTTATTAAAGGGTTACAAAGCCATCGGCATAAGGGCAGTCATTTGGAAGAATTCCGTAATCTTATATTTAGGTATAAAGTCGATTTTCTTGTATATACCATTTAGCAATCGATATCGAAATGCTTCAAATCATTAGTTTAACATATTTAATTTAAATTAGCCTTTCTTTTTTATAAGGGTTAAAAAGCCTTCGGCATAAGGGCAGTGCATTTGGAAGATTCCGTAATCTTATATTTGGGTTTTTAAAGTGATTTTTTGTTTACCTTTTAGCAATCGAATCG
>JAPZAG010000899.1:0-35929 GCA_027475135.1 Bactrocera correcta | reverse complement strand
AAAATATACTGCTGTTATGCCGTGATGGCTTTATGTAAACTTGAGAAGATAAAGAAGGTTTATTAACTTAAATATGTTAAACTAATGAAATGAACCATCTCGATATTGATTGCAAATATGTATATACAACAAAATCGTTTTTATACCTAAATATAAGATTACGGAATTCTTCCAAATGCATCGCCGTTATACCGTTATGGCTTTACGTAAACTTCAGTAAGAAAAATAAGGTTAATTAACTTAAATATTTTAAACTAATGTTTTGAAGCATCTCGATATCGATTGCTAAATGTGTAAATACAACAAAATCGACATTATACTTAAATATAAGTTTTCGGAATTCTTCCAAATGCACTGCCATTATACCAATATGGCTTTATGTTAACTTCAGTTCGTTAAAAAGGTTTATTAACTTAAATATGTTAAACCAGGTATTTGAAGCATTTCGATATCGATTGCTTAATGCATATATAAAAGAAAATCGACTTTATACCCAAATATAAGACTACGGAATTCTTCCAAATGTACTGTCGTTATGCCGCCATGACTTTATATCAACTTCAATACGTTAAAGAAGATTATTTAACTTAAATTTACTAAACTAATGATTTGAAGCATTTCGTTATCGATAGCTAAATGTGTATGTAAAAGAAAATCGAATTTATACCTAAACATAAGATTACGGAATTCTTCCAAATGTACTGTCGTTAAGCCGCCATGTCTTTATGTCACCTTCATTACGTTAAAGAAGGCTAATTAACTTAAATATGTTAAATTAATGATTTGAAGCATTTCGTTATCGATTGCTAAATGTGTATATACAAGAAAATCGACTTTATACCTAAATATAAGATTACGGAATTTTTCCTAAATGCACTGCCGTTATGCCGTCATGGCTTTATGCCAACTTCCGTTCGTTAAAGAAGGTTAATTAACTTAAATATGTTAAACAAATGATTTGAAGCATTTCGTTATCGATTGCTAAATGTGTATATACAACAAAATCGACTTTATACCTAAATATAAGATAACGGTATTCCTATAAATATACTGCTGTTATGCCGTGATGGCTTTATGTAAACTTGAGTAAGATAAAGAAGGTTAATTAACTTAAATATGCTAACCCAGTTATTTGAAGCATTTCGATATCGATTGCAAAATGTGTATATACAAGAAAATCGAATTTATGCCTAAATATAAGACTACGGAATTCTTCCAGATGCAGGTGGCCGTTATGGCTTTATGTCAACTTCAGTTCGCTAAAGGAGGCTTATTAACTTAAATATGTTAAACCAGTTATCTGAAGCATTTCCATATCGATTGCGAAATGTATATATACAAGAAAATCGATTTTATACCTAAATATAAAATTATAACATTACGGAATTCTTCTAAATGCACTGCCGTTATACCGTTAAGGCTTTATGTAGACTTCAGTATGCTAAAACATGTTTATTATCTTAACATGTTAAACTTATGATTTGAAGCATTTCGGTATCGATAGCTAAAAGTGTATATACAAGAAAATCGACTTTATGCCTAAATATAAGATAACGGAATTCTTCTAAATGCACTGCCGTTATGCCGCCATGGCTTTAAGCCAACTTCCGTTCGTTAAAAAAAGGTTTATTAACTCAAATATGTTAAACTACTGATTTGAAGCATTTCGATATCGATTGCTAAATGTGTATATACAAGAAAATCGACCTTATACATAAATATAAGATTACGGAATTCTTCTAAATGCACTGCCGTTATGCCGCCATGGCTTTATTACACCATCATTACGTTAAAGAAGGTTAACGAACTTAAATATGTTAAACGAATGATTTGAAGCATTTCGATATCGATAGCTAAATGTGTATATACAAGAAAATCGACTTTTTACCTAAATATAAAATTACGGAATTCTTCCAAATGCACTGCCGTCAGGCCGTTATGGCTTTATGTTAACTTCAGTTCGTTAAAGAAGGTTAATTAACTTAAATATGTTAAACTAATGATTTGAAGCATTTCGTTATCGATTGCTAAATGTGAATATTTAAGAAAATCGACTTTATGCCTAAATATAAGATTACGGAATTCTTCTAAATGCACTGTCATTATGCCGCCATGGCTTTATATCACCTTCATTACGTTAAAGAAGGTTAACGAACTTAAATATGTTAAACGAATGATTTGAAGCATTTCGATATCGATAGCTAAATGTGTATATACAAGAAAATCGACTTTATACATAAATATAAGATTACGGAATTCTTCTAAATGCACTGCCGTTATGCCGCCATGGCTTTAAGCCAACTTCCGTTCGTTAAAGAAGGTTTATTAACTTAAATATGTTAAACTAATGATTTGAAGCATTTCAATATCGATTGCTAAATGTGTATATACAAGAAAATCGACTTTATACCTAAATATAAGATTACGGAATTCTTCTAAATGCACTGTCGTTATGCCGCCATGGCTTTATATCACCTTCATTACGTTAAAGAAGGTTAACGAACTTAAATATGTTAAACGAATGATTTGAAGCATTTCGATATCGATAGCTAAATGTGTATATACAAGAAAATCGACTTTTTAGCTAAATATAAGTTTACGAAATTCTTCCAAATGCACTGGCGTTATACCGTTTTGGCTTTATGTAAACTTCAGTAAGATAACGAAGGTTAATTTAATTAAATATGTTAAACTAATGATTTGAAGCATTTCAATATCGATAGCTAAATGTGTATATACAAGAAAATCGACTTTATACCTAAATATAAGATTACGGAATTCTTCTAAATGCACTGTCGTTATGCCGCCATGGCTTTATATCACCTTAATTACGTTAAAGAAGGTTAACGAACTTAAATATGTTAAACTAATGATTTGAAGCATTTCAATATTGATTGCTAAATGTGTATATACAAGAAAATCGACTTTATACATAAATATAAGATTACGAAATTCTTCTAAATACACTGTCGTTATGCCGCCATGGTTTTATATCACCTTCATTACGTTAAAGAAGGTTAACTAACTTAAATATGTTAAACGAATGATTTGAAGCATTTCGATATCGATAGCTAAATGTGTATATACAAGAAAATCGACTTTTTAGCTAAATATAAGTTTACGGAATTCTTCCAAATGCACTGGCGTTATACCGTTTTGGCTTTATGTAAACTTCAGTAAGATAACGAAGGTTAATTTAATTAAATATGTTAAACTAATGATTTGAAGCATTTCGATATCGATTGCTAAATGTGTATGTACAACAAAATCGACTTTATACCTAAATAAAACGTTTAAGGAATTCATATAATATACTGCCGTTATGCCGTTATGGCTTTATGAAAAACCTTCTTTAAACGTTAAAGAAGGTTAATTAACTTAAATATGTTAAACTAATGATTTGCAGAAATTTCGTTATCGATTGCTAAATGTGTATGTACAACAAAATCGACTTTATACCTAAATATAAGATTACGGAATTCTTCTAAATGCACTGTCATTATGCCGCCATGGCTTTATGAAAAACTTCTTTAAACGTTAAAGAAGGTTAATTACCTTAAATATGTTAAACTAATGTTTTGCAGAAATTTCGTTATCGATTGCTAAATGTGTATATTTAAGAAAATCGACTTTATACATAAATACACGATTACGGGGTTCTTCTAAATGCACTGCCGTTATGCCGCCATGGCTCTCAGTCAACTTCCGTTCGTTAAAGAAGGTTTATTAACTTAAATATGTTAAACTAATGATTTGAAGCATTTCATATCGATTGCTTAACGTGTATAAAACAAAAAACCTTTATACCAAAGATATAAGATTACGGAATTTTTCCCTAAATGTACTGTCGTTATGCCGCCATGGCTTTATATAAACCTTCATTACGTTAAAGAAGGTTAACTAACTTAAATATGTTAAACTAAGGGTTTTGAAGCATTTCGATATTGATTCTAAATGTGTATAAAACAAGAAAATCGACTTTATACCTAAATATAAAAATTACGGAATTCTTCTAAATGCACTGTCGTTATGCCGCCATGGTTTTAACCCAACCTTCCGTTCGTTAAAGAAGGTTTATTAACTTAAATATGTTAAACTAATGATTTGAAGCATTTCGATATCGATAGCTAAATGTGTATATACAAGAAAATCGACTTTTTAGCAAAATATAAGTTTACGGAATTCTTCCAAATGCACTGGCGTTATACCGTTTTGGCTTTATGAAATACTTCCGAAAGGATAAAAAAGGGTTTAAATTTTAATTAAATATGTTAAACTAATGATTTGAAGCATTTCGATATCGATTGCAAAATGTGTATATACAACAAAATCGACTTTATACCTAAATAAAACGTTTAAACGGAATTCTTCAAAAAGTGCACTGTCGTTATGCCGCCATGGCTTTATATAAACCTTAAATTACGTTAAAGAAGGTTAACTAACTTAAATATGTTAAACTAATGATTTGAAGCATTTCGTTATCGATTGCTAAATGTGTATGTACAACAAAATCGACTTTATACCTAAATATGAGATTACGGAATTCTTCTAAGTCCACTGCCGTTATGCCGCCATGGCTTTAAGCACACTTCCGTTCGTTAAAGAAGGTTTATTAAATTAAATATGTTAAACTAATGATTTGAAGAATTTCGATATCGATAGCTAAATGTGTATATACAAGAAAATCGACGTTATACCTAATATAAGATTACGGAATTCTTCTAAATGCACTGCCGTTATGCCGCCATGGCTTTAAGCCAACTTCCGTTCGTTAAAGAAGGTTTATTAACTTAAATATGTTAAACTAATGATTTGAAGCATTTCGATATCGATTGCTAAATGTGTATAGACAAGAAAATCAAATTTATACATAAATATAAGACTACGGAATTCTTTCAAATGTATTGTCGTTTTGCTGCCATGGCTTTACATCAACTTCAATACGTTAAAGTAGGTTAATTAACTTAAATATGTTAAACTAACGATTTGAAGCATTTCGATATCGATTGCTAGATGCGTATATACAACAAAATCGACTTTATACCTAAATATAAGATAACGGAAGTCTTCCAAATCTACTGTCGTTATGCCGTCATGGCTTTATGCCAACTTCCGTTCGTTAAAGAAGGTTAATTAACTTAAATATGTTAAACAAATGATTTGAAGCATTCCGTTATCGATTGCTAAATGTGTATATACAACAAAATCGACTTTATACCTAAATATAAGATAACGGAATTCCTATAAATATACTGCCGTTATGCCGTTATTGCTTTATGTAAACTTCAGTAAGATAAAGAAGGTTAATTAACTTAAATATGCAAAACCAGTTATTTGATGCATTTCGATATCGATTGCTAAATGTGTAAATACAAGAAAATCGACTTTATACATAAATATAAGACAACGGAATTCTTCCAAATGTATTGTCGTTATGCGGCTATTACTTTATGCCAACTTCCGTTCGTTAAAGAAGGTTTATTAACTTAAATATGTTAAACTAATGATTTGAAGCATTTTGATATCGATAGCTAAATGTGTATATACAACAAAATCGACTTTATACCTAAATATAAGATAACGGAATTCCTATAAATATACTGCCGTTATGCCGTTATTGCTTTATGTAAACTTCAATACGTTAAAGAAGGTTAATTAACTTAAATATGTTAAACTAACGATTTGAAGCATTTCGATATCGATTGCTAGATGCGTATATACAACAAATTCGACTTTATACCTAAATATAAGATTACGGAAGACTTCCAAATCTACTGTCGTTATGCCGTCATGGCTTTATGCCAACTTCCGTTCGTTAAAGAAGGTTAATTAACTTAAATATGTTAAACAAATGATTTGAAGCATTCCGTTATCGATTGCTAAATGTGTATATAAAAGAAAATCGACTTTATACTTAAATATAAGAATACGGAATTCTTCTAAATGCACTGCCGTTATGCCGCCATGGCTTTAAGCCAACTTCCGTTCGTTAAAGAAGGTTTATTAACTTAAATATGTTAAACTAATGATTTGAAGCATTTCGATATCGACAGCTAAATGTGTATATACAAGAAAATCGACTTTATACATAAATATAAGACAACGGAATTCTTCCAAATGTATTGTCGTTATGCGGCCATTACTTTATGCCAACTTCCGGTCGTTAAAGAAGGTTTATTAACTTAAATATGTTAAACTAATGATTTGAAGCATTTTGATATCGATAGCTCAATGTGTATATACAAGAAAATCGACTTTATACCTAAATATAAGATAACGGAATTCTTCTACATGCACTGCCGTTATGCCGCCATGGCTATATGCCAACTTCAGATCGTTAAAGAAGGTTAATTAAGATAAATATGTTAAACGAATGGTTTGAAGCATTTCGATATCGATAGCTAAATGTGAATATACAAGAAAATCGACTTTATACCTAAACATAAGATTACGGAATTCTTCTACATGCACTGCCGTTTTGCCGCCATGGCTTTATATCACCTTCATTACGTTAAAGAATGTTAACTAACTTAAATATGTTAAACGAAAGATTTGAAGCATTTTTTACCTAAATATAAGATTACGAAATTCTTCCAAATGCACTGCCGTTATACCGTTTTGGCTTTATGTAAACTTCAGTAAGACAAAGAAGGTTAATTAACTTAAATATGTTAAAATAATGATTTGAAGCATTTCGATATCGATTGCTTAATGTGTATATACAAGAAAATCGACTTTATACATAAATATAAGATTACGGGATTCTTCCAAATCTACTGTCGTTATGCCGCCATGGCCTTATATCACCTTCATTACATTAAAGAAGGTTAACTAACTTAAATATGTTAAACTAATGATTTGAAGATTTTCGATATCGATTGCTAATTGTGTATGTACAACAGAATCGACTTCATACCTAAATATAAGATAACGGAATTCATATAAATAAACTGCCGTTATGCCGTTATGGCTTTATATAAACTTCAGTAAGATAAAGAAGGTTAATTAACTTAAATATGCTAAACCAGTTATTTGAAGCATTTCGATATCGATAGCTAAATGTGTATATACAAGAAAAACGACTTTATACCTAAATATAAGATTACGGAATTCTTCTACATGCACTGCCGTTATGCCGCCATGGCTATATGCCAACTTCAGATCGTCAAAGAAGGTTTATTAACATAAATATGTTAAACGAATGATTTAAAGCATTTCGATATCGATAACTAAATGTGTGTATACAAGAAAAGCGACTTTATACCTAAATATAAAATTATAACATTATAGATATCTTCTAAATGCACTGCCGTTATACTGTTAAGGCTTTATGTAGACTTCAGTAAGCTAGAAAGCGTTTATTAACTTAATATGTTAAACTAATGATTTGAAGCATTTCGATATCGATAGCTAAATGTGTATATACAAGAAAATCGGCTTTATACCTAAATATAAGATAACGGAATTCTTCTACATGCACTGCCGTTATGCCGCCATAGCTTTATGCCAACTTCAGGTCGTTAAAGAAGGTTTATTAACTTAAATGTGTTAAACTAATAGGTGAAGTATCTCGATATAGATTGCTAAATGTGTATATACAACCAAATCGAGTTTATACCTAAATATAAGATAACGGAATTCTTCTACAGGCACTGCCGTTATGCCGCCATGGCTTTATATCACCTTCATTACGTTAAGGAAGGTTAACTAACTTAAATATGTTAAACTTATGATTTGAAGATTTTCGATATCGATTGCTAAATGTGTAAATACAATAAAATCGATTTTATACCTAAATATAAGTTTACGGAATTTTTCTAAATGCACTGCCGTTATGCCGCCATTGCTTTATGCCAACTTCAGTCCGTTAAAGAAGGTTTATGAACTTAAATATTTTGAACTAATGATTTGAAGCATTTCGATATCGATTGCTATATGTGTATATACAAGAAAATCGACTTTATGCATAAATATAAGATTGCGGAATTCTTCTACATGAACTGCCGTTATGCCGCCATGGCTTTATGTTAACTTCAGTGCGTTAGAGAAGCGTTATTAACTTAAATAAATTAAGCTAATGATTTGAAGCATTTCGATATTGATTGCTAAATGAGTATATACAACAAAATCGACTTTATACCTAAATACAAGATAACGGAATTCTTCCGAATGCACTGTCGTTACGCCGTTAAGGCTTTTGTAGACTCTAGTAAGATAAAGAGGGTTAATTAGCTTAAATATGTTAAACTAATGATTTGAAGCAATTCGATATCGATTGCTAAATGTGTATATACAACAACATCGACTTTATACCTAAATATAAGATTACGTAATTCTTCTAAATGCTTTGCCGTTATGCCGTTAAGCCGTTTGTAGACCTCAGTAAGATAAAGAGGGTTAATTAACTTAAATATGTAAAACTAATGATTTGAAGCATTTCGATATCGATTGCTAAATGTGTATGTACAAGAAAATCGATTTTATACCTAAAAAAAAGATAACGGAATTCACCCAAATATATAAGAAAATCGACTTTATGCCTAAATATAAAACTACGGAATTCTTCCAAATGTACTGTCGTTATGCCGCCATGGCTTTATATCAACTTCAGTACGTTAAAGAAGGTTAATTAACTTATATTTGGTAAACTAATGATTTCAAGCATTTCGTTATCGATTGCTATATGTATATATAAAAGAAAATCGACTTTATACCTAAATCTAAGATTACGGAATTCATCTAAATGCACTGCCGTTATGCCGCCATTGCTTTATGCCAACTTCATTTCGTTAAAGAAGGTTTATGAACTTAAATATTTTAAACTAATGATTTGAAGCATTTCGTTATCGATTGCTATATGTATATATACAAGAAAATCGACTTTATACCTAAATCTAAGATTACGGAATTCATCTAAATGCACTGCCGTTATGCCGCCATTGCTTTATGCCAACTTCAGTCCGTTAAAGAAGCTTTATTAACTTAAATATATTAAACTAATGATTTAAAGCATTTCGATATAGGTTGATAATGAGTATATACAAGAAAGTCGACTTTATACCTAAATATAAGATTACGGAATTCATCGAAATACACTCCCTTTATGCCGTTATGGCTTTATATCACCTTCATTACGTTAAAGAAGGTTAATTAACTTAAATATGTTAAACTAATGATTTGAAGATTTTCGATATCGATTGCTAAATGTGTAAATACAAGAAAGTCGACTTTATACCTAAATATAAGATTACGGAATTCACCCAAATATACTGCCGCTATGCCGTTATGGCTTTATGTAAACTTCGATAAGATAAAGAAGGTTATTTAACCTAAATATGCTAAACCAGTTTTTTGCAGCTTTTCGATATCGATTGCTAAATGCGTATATACATGAAAATCGACTTTATACCTAAATATAAGATTACGGAGTTCTTCTAAATGCACTGTCGTTATGCCGCCATGGCTTTATATTACCTTCATTACGTTAAAGAAGGTTAATTAACTTAAATATGTTAAGCTAATGATTTGAAGATTTTCGATATCGATTGCTAAATGTGTAAATACAAGAAAATCGACTATATAACTAAATATAAGATTACGGAATTCTTCTAAATGCACTGTCGTTTGCTGCCATGGCTTTATATCACCTTCATTACGTTAAAGAAGGTTAATTAACTTAAATATGTTAAACTAATGATTTGAAGCATTTCGATATCGACTGCTAAATGAGTATATACAAGAAAATCGACTTTATACCTAAATATAAGATTACGGAATTCTTCGAAATGCACTGTCGTTATGCCGTTATGGCGTTTGTAGACTTCAGTAAGATAAAGAGGGTTAATTAACTTAAATATGTTAAACTAATGATTCGAAGCATTTCGATATGGATTGCTAAATGAGTATATACAAAAAAATCGACTTTATACCTAAATAGAGGTTTACGGAATTCTTCTAAATGCACTGCCGTTATGCCGTTAAGGCTTTTGTAGACTTCTGTAAGAAAAAGAGGACTAATTTTCTTAAATATGTTAAACTAATGATTTGAAGCATTTCGATATCGATTGCTAAATGTGTATATACAAGAAAATCGACTTTATACCTAAATATAAGATTACGGAATTCTTCCAAATGTACTGTCGTTATGCCGCCATGGCTGTGTATCACCTTCAATACGTTAAAGAAGATTTATTAACTTTAATATGTTACACTAATGATTTGAAGCATTTCGATATCGACTGCTAAATGAGTATATACAAGAAATTCGAATTCATACCTAAATATAAGACTACGTAATTCTTCTAAATGCACTGCCGTTATGCCGTTAAGGCTTTTGTAGTCTTCAGTAAGAAAAAGAGGATTAATTTACTTAAATATGTTAAACTAATGATTTGAAGCATTTCGATATCGCTTGCTAAATGAGTATATACAAGAAAATCGACTTTATACCTAAATATAAGATTACGGAATTCTTCGAAATGCACTGCCGTTATGCCGTTAAGGCTTTTGTAGACTTCAGTAAGATAAAGAGGGTTAATTAACTTAAATATGTTAAACTAATGATTCGAAGCATTTCGACATGGATTGCTAAATGAGTATATACAAAAAAATCGACTTTATACCTAAATAGAGGATTACGGAATTCTTCTAAATGCACTGCCGTTATGCCGTTAAGGCTTTTGTAGGCTTCAGTAAGATAAAGAGGGTTAATTATCTTAACCTTTAACCACCTGCCAGCGGTCGTGGTGACGGCAACGACTTTTTGAATTTTAATTTCGTAGGAGTTCGTTATCGCGTGTTATTGTGCGTTCGTGTACCTTTTCTGGTGGTGGTTTAGTGTCGCGTGTGCGCTCGGCAAGCATTCAAGTGCGCTCGTTTGACTTGGGTGAGTAAAAATATTTTGATAGCGGTCATGGTGACTGCGTGCAGGTAGTTATGTGATTACACACAATAACGTTTATGTTTATTGTTTTAGAGTAAAAATGGATGTAAACATCGAAAATATTACGAGATAGTTAGAGGAAGAACTGTCGGATGTGGAGCAAATCCTGGATGAGAGTTACAGTGATATAGACCCTGAGGATTTAGAAGTTCCTGAGGTTTTAGATGACTGTGAATCTGATGACTGCCTGCAAGTGTCAAAGTGCCGATGGACAGCCGGAGGGAGGTATATTTGAGGAATTTTCTTCAGAAGACGAGTTACCCTTGTCACAACTCCAGACTAGAAATTGGAACTATTTTGGAAAAAATCGTTTTCGGTGGTCTTCTGTGCCAATTGCTAGTCGTACTAGAACTCAGCGGTATAACATTGTATCGCAAGGACAAGGACTTCAATCGGCCTATCATGAAGTTCTCAATGATTCTACAACACCTCTTGACCTTTGGAGCATTTTATTTACAGATGAGATGCTGGAAAACATAGTGATACATACCAACGACAAAATAAGGCAGTTACGACCAAGATATAAAAACCAAGGCTGTGTTCATGATGTTGATCACATAGAGTTAAAAGCATTTATTGGTGTTTTATTCTATACAGCTATTTTTAAAGACAATCGGGACTATTATGCGTCGTGGTACAGTTCTGATGGCTCAGGAAGAGAAATATATCGTTGAATTCTAAGTAAAAATAGATTCGAGATTTTGATGAAAGCAATTCGTTTCGATGATGCAGAAACAAGAGCGCAACGGCGAGAGACTGACATTTCTGCTCCAATCGCCGAGCTATTCAGCTCTTTCATTCAAAATTGCCAAAAGGTGTACAGCATCGGAACCTGTGCCTGTATTGATGAGATGCTGGTAGCTTTTCGATGTCGGTGTCGTTTTAGGGTGTTTATGCCAAAGAAGCCCGCTAAATATGGCTTAAAAATTATGTGCCTTACAGATGCCCGAAATGGTTATTTACTCAATGCTTACATATATTTAGGTAAAGACTCGGACGGGACCAATTTGACATCAGAACACACTCGATTTTCAAAACCTACTCAAGCAGTTTTACGACTCATATCTTCAATTGAAGGGTCGAATAGAAACATCACTGCTGATAATTGGTTTTGCTCAGTTGAGCCAGTCGATGTTTTGAAAGATAAAAAGTTATCTCTTGTGGGTACTTAAAAAAAAAATTAAAACAGAAATTCCGCCAGAATTCAAACCAAATCGGCGACGAGAAATTGGAACTTCGCTTTTCGGTTTTACTAAAAATATTACTTTGGCATCTTTTGTGCCCGAAATAATATTATACTACAATGAAACTAAAATTGGCGTTGATTTATTGGATCAAAGGTGTGCGAACTATACCACGGCGCGACGAACGCAAAGATGGCCTTTGTGCATTTTTTATCCTCTGTTAGATATATCAGCTTCCAATGCTTATGTCATGAGTAAGAAGTAGATTTAAATTTATGAAGCAGCTAGCAGAAGATTTGACCATGCCACACATGAATCGTCGAGAAAATAACAAGCACACTCCTCGTGACATCAAAACTTCTATTCGCCGGATCTTGAAAATAGAAGAAAAATTGCCTTCTGTTTCTGAAGCTGATCATCTTGAAAATCGTAAAACTTGTTCAACTTGTGATCCCAAGAAGAAACGAAAAACATTTCATTTGTGTTTTATATGTAAAAATCCAATCTGTGTGGAATGTTCTAACAAAGCGTGCAAAAGTTGTCGTGAAAAATTTTAAGAATTTACCCCCTGTAATTTTCTCGAAGTTTTTTTTTTTTTTAACTTTTATTTTTTTATGTCATTAGAATATTATTATATTTTTTATTATTATATTATTATATTTTTTAAAGAAAGACAGAATTTTATATAACATTTGGATAGATCTCAATTTGTAAACTACTATGTAATTTTAGTTAAAATGTGCCAGCAATTCAATTGTTCACATTTATGAGAAAAATATGTTTTGTTTTTTTCCTTTTTCAGTGAAATAAATAATTTAGTATATATTAAAGAATTTTATTAATGTATTCTTATAATAAAACCTTAAAATCCTAAAAAAATTCAAGTGTTCGGATACACTGCGGTCACTGTGACCGTGCTCAGGTGGTTACGTAACTGATATAGGGCTCAGGTCGTTAAGGGTTAAATATGTTAAACTCATGATATGAAGCATTTCGATGTCGATTACTAAATGCGTATATACAACAAAATCGACTTAATACCTAAATATAAGATTGCGGAACTCTTCCAAGTGCACTGCCGTTATGACGTTAAGGCTTTTGTAGACTTCAGTAAGAAAAAGAGGATTAATTTACTTAAATATGTTAAACTCATGATTTGAAGCATTTCGATATCGATTGCGAAATGTATATATACCAGAAAATCGAACTTATACCTAAATATAAGATTACGGAATTCTTCCACAGGTACTGTCGTTATGCCGCCATGGCTTTACATCACCTTCATTACGCTAAAGAAGGTTAATTATTTTAAATGTGTTAAACTAATGGTTTGAAGCATTTCGATATCGATTGCTAAATGTGTAAATGCAAGAAAATCGACTTTATACCTAAATATAAAATTATAACATTACGGAATTCTTCTAAATGCACTGCCGTTATGCCGCCATGGCTTTATATCAACTTCAATACGTTAAGGAAGGTTAATTAACTTAAATATGATAAACTAATGATTTGAAGCATTTCGATATCGCCTGCTAAATGTGTATATACAAGAAAATCGACTTTATACCTAAATATAAGATAACGGAATTCTTCTACATGCACCGCCGTTATGCCGCCATGGCCTTTTGCTAACTTCAGTTCGTTAAAGAAGGTTTATTAACTTAAATATGTTAAACTAATGAGTTGAAGCATTTCGATATCGCTTGCTAAATGTGTATGTACAACAAAATCGACTTTATACATAAATATAAGATAAAGGAGTTCTTTTGAATGCACTGCCGTTATGCCGTTAAGGCTTTATGTAGAATTCAGTAAGATAGAGAGGGTTAATTATCTTAAATATGTTAAACTAATGATTTGAAGCATTTCGATATCGATTGCTTAATATGTATATACAAGAAAATCGACTTTATACCTAAATAGAAGATTACGGAATTCTTCTAAACGCACTGCCGTAATACCGCCGTGGCTATATGCCAAATTCAGATCGTTAAAGAAGGTTTATTAACTTAAATATGTTAAGCTAATGAGTCGAAGCATTTCGATATCGCTTGCTGAATGTGTATATACAAGAAGATCGAATTTATACCTAAATATAAGATAACGGAATTCTTCTAAATGCACTGCCGTTATACAGTTAAGGGTTTATGTAGACTTCAGTAAGCTAAAAAATGTTTATTAACTTAATATGTTAAACTAATGAGTTGAAGCATCTCGATATCGATTGCTAAATGTGTATATACAACAAAATCGACTTTATACCTAAATATAAGATTACGGAATTCTTCCCAAGGCACTGCCGTTATACCGTTATGGCTTTATGTAAACTTCAATACGTTAAAGAAGGTTAACTAACTTAAATATGTTAAACTAATGATTTGAAGCATTTCGCTATCGATTGCTAAATGTGTATATAAACGAAAATCGACTTTATACCTAAATATAAGATTACGGAATTCTTCTAAATGTACTGCCGTTATGCCGCCATGGCTTTAAATCAACTTCAATACGTTAAAGAAGGTTAATTATCTTAAATATGTTAAACTAATGATTTGAAGCAATTCGGTATCGCTTGCTAAATGTGGATATACAAGAAAATCGAATTTATACCTAAATATAAGATAACGGAATTCTTCTGAATGCACTGCAGTTATACCCTTAAGGCTTTATGTAGACTTCAGTGCGTTAAAGAACGTTTATTAACTTAGATATGTTAAGCTAATGATTTGAAGCATTTCGATATCGATTGCTAAATGTGTATATACACGAAAATCGACTTTATACCTAAATAGAAGTTTACGGAATTCTTCCAAATGCACTGCCGTTATACCGTTATGGCTTTATGTAAACTTCAGTAAGATAAAGAAGGTTAATTAACTTAAATATGTTAAACTAATGACTTGAAGCATTTCGTTATCAATTGCTTAATGTGTATATACAACAAAATCGACTTTATACCTAAGTATAAGATTACGGAACTCTTCCAAATGCACTGCCGTTATGCCGTTAAAGCATTTGTAGACTTCAGTAAGACAAAGAGGATTAATTAACTTAAATATGTTAAACTTATGATTTGAAGCATTTCAATATCGATTTCTAAATGTGTATATACAAGAAAATCGACTTTATACCTAAATATAAGATTATGGAATTCTTCCACACGTACTGTCGTAATGGCTTTATATCAACTTCAATACGTTAAAGAAGGTTAATTAACTTAAATATGTTAAACTAATGATTTGAAGCATTTCGATATCGCTTGCTAAATGTGTACTTACAAGAAAATCGAATTTATACCTTAACACAAGATTACGGAATTTTTTCAAATGTAATGTCGTTATGGTTTTATATCAACTTCAATACGTTAAAGAAGGTTCATTAACTTAAATATGTTAAACTAATGATTTGAAGCATTTCGATATCGATAGCTCAATGTGTATATACAAGAAAATCGACTTTATACCTAAATATAAGATGACGGAATTCTTCTATATCCACTGCCGTTATGCCAACTTCTGATCGTTGAAGAAGGTTTATTAACTTAAATATGTTAAGCTAATGAGTTGAAGCATCTCGATATCGATTGCTAAATGTGTATATACAACAAAATCTACTTTATTTCTAAATATAAGATTACGGAATTTTTTTAAATGCAGTGCCGTTATGCCGCCATGGCTTTATATCAACTTCAATACGTTAAAGAAGGTTTATTAACTTAAATATGTTAAACTAATGAGTTGAAGCATTTCGATATCGCTTGCTAAATGTGTATAGACAACAAAATCGACTTTATTTCTAAATATATGGTTACGGAATTCTTCTAAATGCACTGCCGATATACCGTTAAGGTGTTATGTAAACTTCAGTAAGCTAAAAAATGTTTATTAACTTATAATGTTAAACATATTATTTGAAGCATTTCGATATCGATAGCTCAATGTGTATATACAAGAAAATCGACTTTATACCTAAATATAAGATTACGGAATTCTTCTACATCCACTGCCGTTATGCCAACTTCAGATCGTTGAAGAAGGTTTATTAACTTAAATATGTTAAGCTAATGATTTGAAGCATCTCGATATCGATTGCTAAATGTGTATATACAACAAAATCGACTTTATTTCTAAATATAAGATTACGGAATTCTTCTAAATGCAGTGCCGTTATGCCGCCATGGCTTTATATCAACTTCAATACGTTAAAGAAGGTTAACTAACTTAAATATGTTAAACTAATGATTTGAAGCATTTCGATATCGCTTGTTAAATGTTTATATGCAAGAAAATCGACTTCATACCTAAATATAAGATTACGGAATTCTTCTAAATGCACTGCCGTTATGCCGCCATGGCTTTATATCAACTTCAATACGTTGAAGAAGGTTTATTAACTTAAATATGTTAAACTAATGAGTTGAAGCATTTCAATATCGCTTGCTAAATGTGTATATACAACAAAATCGACTTTATACCTAAATATAAGATTACGGAATTCTTCTAAATGCACTGCCGTTATGCCGCCATGGCTTTATATCAACTTCAATACGTTAAAGAAGGTTAATTAACTTAAATATGTTAAACTAATGATTTGAAGCATTTCGATATCGCTTGCTAAATGTGTATATACAACAAAATCGACTTTATACCTAAATATAAGATTACGGAATTCTTCTAAATGCACTGCCGTTATGCCGCCATGGCTTTATATCAACTTCAATACGTTAAAGAAGGTTAATTAACTGAAATATGTTAAACTAATGATTTGAAGCATTTCGATATCGCTTGCTAAATGTGTATATACAACAAAATCGACTTTATACCTAAATATAAGATTACGGAATTCTTCTAAATGCACTGCCGTTATGCCGCCATGGCTTTATATCAACTTCAATACGTTAAAGAAGGTTAATTAACTTAAATATGTTAAACTAATGATTTGAAGCATTTCGATATCGCTTGCTAAATGAAGAAGTAAATCGACTTTATACCTAAATAAAAGATAACGGAATTCTTCTACATGCACTGCCAGTATACCGTTAAGGCTTTACCTAGACTTCAGTAAGCTAAAAAATGTTTATTAACTTAATATGTTAAACTAATGATTTGAAGCATTTCGATATCGATATCTAAATGTGTATATAAAAGAAAATCGACTTTATACCTAAATAAAAGATTACGGAATTCTTCTAAATGCACTGTCGTTATGCCGCCATGGCTTTATATCACCTTCATTACGCTAAAGAAGGTTAATTATTTTAAATATAAGCATTTCGAAATGCTTCAAACCATTAGTTTAACATATTAAGTTAATAAACACTCTTTAGCTTACTGAAGTCTACATAAAGCTTTAACGGTATATCGGCAGTGCATTTAGAAGAATTCCGTAATGTTATAATTTTATTTTTAGGTATAAATTCGATTTTCTTGTATATACACATTTAGCAAGCGATATCGAAATGCTTCAAATCATTAGTTTAACATATTTAATTTAATTAACCTTCTTTAACGTATTGAAGTTGATAAAGAGCCATGGCGCCATAACGACAGTACATTTGGAAGAATTCCGTAGTCTTATATTTAGGTATAAAGTCGATTTTCTTGTATATATGCATGAAGCAGTCGATATCGAAATGCTTCAAATAACTGGTTTAACACACTTAAGTTAATAAACCTTCTTTAACGAACTGAAGTTAATATAAAGCCATAACGGCATAACGGCAGTGCATTTAGAAGAATTACGTAATCTTATATTTAGGTATGAATTCGATTTTCTTGTATATACTCATTTAGCAATCGATATCGAAATGCTTAAAATCATTAGTTTAACATATTTAAGTTAATTAACCGTCTTTAACGTATTGAAGGTGAAATAAAGCCATGGCGCCATAACGACAGTAATTTGGAAGAATTCCGTAATCTTATATTAAGGTATAAAGTCGATTTTCTTGTATATATGCATTAAGCAATCGATATCGAAATGCTTCAAACCATTAGTTTAACATATTTAAGGTGAATTACTTTCTTTAACCTACCGAAGGTGACATGAAGCCATGGCGGCATAAGGCAGTGCATGCAGAAGAATTCCGTAATTTTATATTTAGGTATAAAATCCATTTTTTTGTATAAACACATTTAGCAATTGATATCGAAATGCTTCAAATCATTAGTTAAACATCTTTAAGTTAATTTACCCTCTTTATCTTACTTAAGTCTACATAAGGCCTTAATGGTATAACTGCAGTGCATTTAAGAATTCCGTAATCTCGTATTTAGGTATAAATTCGATTTTCTTGAATAGACACATTTAGCAAGCCATATCGAAATGCTTCAAATCATTAGTTTAACATATTTAAGTTATTTAAAATTCTTTAACGTATTGAAGTTGATATAAAGCCATGGCGGCATAACGGCAGTGCATTTAGAAGAATTCCGTAATCTTTTATTTAGGTATAAAATCGGTTTTCTTGTATATACACATTTAGCAATCGATATAGAAAAGCTTCAGCTCATTAGTTTATCATATTTAAGTTAATATACCTTCTTTAACAATCTGAAGTGGGCATACAGCCATGGAGGCATAACGGCAGTGCATGTAGAAGAATTCCATAATCTTATATTTAGGTATAAAGTCGATTTTCTTGTATATACATATTTAGCTATCGATATCGAAATGCTTCAAATCATTAGTTTAACATATTAAGTTAATAAACACTCTTTAGCTTACTGAAGTCTACATAAAGCTTTAACGGTATATCGGCAGTGCATTTAGAAGAATTCCGTAATGTTATAATTTTATTTTTAGGTATAAATTCGACTTTCTTGTATATGCTCATTTAGCAAGCGATATCAAAATGCTTCAAATCATTAGTTTAACATGTTTAATTTAATTAACCTTCTTTAACGTATTGAAGTTGACATAAAGCCATGGCGGCATAACGACAGTACATTTGGAAGAATTCCGTGAACCTATATTTAGGTATAAAGTCGATTTTCTTTTATATACACATTTAGCAATCGATAACGAAATGCTTCAAATCATTATTTTAACATATTTAAGTTAATTAACCTTCTTTATCTCACTGAAGTTTACATAAAGCCATAACGGTATAACGGCAGTGCATTTGGAAGAATTCCGTAATCTTATATTTAGGTATAAAGTCGATTTTGTTGTATATACACATTTAGCAATCGATATCGAGATGCTTCAACTCATTAGTTTAACATATTTAAGTTGATTAACCTTCTTTAACGATCTGAATTTGGCATATAGCCACGGCGGCATTACGGCAGTGCATATAGAAGAATTCCGTTATCTTATATTTAGGCATAAAGTCGATTTTCTTGTATTTACACATTTATCAATCGATATCGAAATGTTTCAAATCATTAGTTTAACATTTTAAATTAATAAACATTATTTAGCTTATTGAAGTTTACATAAAGCCATAGCGGTATAACGGCAGTGCACTTGGAAGAATTTCGTTATCTTATATTTAGGTATAATTCGATTTTCTTGTATATACACATTTAGCAAGCGATATTGAAATGCTTTAAATCATTAGTTTAACATATTTAAGTTAATTAACCTTCTTTAACGTATTGAAGTTGATAAAGAGCCTTGGCGCCATAACGACAGTACATTTGGAAGAATTCGGTAATCTTATATTTAGGTATAAAGTCGATTTTCTTGTATATATGCATTAAGCAGGGGATATCGAAATGCTTCAAATAACTGGTATAACATACTTAAGTTAATAAACCTTCTTTAACGAACTGAAGTTAATATAAAGCCATAACGGCATAACGGCAGTGCATTTAGAAGAATTACGTAATTTTATATTTAGGTATGAATTCGATTTTCTTGTATACACTCATTAAGCAATCGATATCGAAATGCTTCAAATCATTAGTTTAACATATTTAAGTTAAAATAGTTTCTTTAACGCCTGAAGTTAACATAAAGCCATGGCGCCATAACGGCAGTGCATGTAGAAGATTTCCGTAATCTTATATTTAGGTATGTAGTCGATTTTCTGGGATTTACACATTTAGCAATCGATATCGAAATTCTTCAAATAACTGGTTTAGCATATTTAGATTAATTAAACTTCTTTATCGTACTGAAGTTTAAATAAAGAAATAACGGCATAACGGCAGTATATTTGGGTGATTTCCGTAATCTTTTATTTACGTATAAAATCGATTTTCTTGTACATACACATTTAGCAATCGATATCAAAATGCTTCAACTCATTAGTTTAACATATTTAAGTTAATAAACCTTCTTTAACGATCTGAAGTTGGCATAACGGCAGTGGATGTAGAAGAATTCCGTAATCTTATATTTAGGTACAAAGTCGATTTTCTTGTATATACACATTGAGCTATCGATATCGAAATGCTTCAAATCATTTGTTTAACATTATAAGTTAATAAACATTTTTTAGCTTACTGAAGTCTACATAAAGCCTTAACGGTATAACGGCAGTGTATTTAGAAGAATTCCGTAATCTTATATTTAAGTATAAAGTCGATTTTCTTGTATATACACATTCAGCAATCGATATCGAAATGCTTCAAAGCATAAGTTTAACATATTTAAGTTAATTAATCCTCTTTGTTTTACGGAAGTCTACAAAAGCCTTAACGGCATAACGGCAGTGCATTTGGAAGAGTTCCGTAATCATATATTTAGTTATAAATTCGACTTTCTTGTATATATGCATTTAGAAATCGATACTGAAATGCTTCAAATCATTAGTTTAACATATTTAAGTTAATTAACCTTCTTTAACGTATTGAAGTTGGTATAAAGCCATGGCGGCATAACGACAGTGCATGTAGAAGAATTCCGTAATCTTATATTTAGGTATAAAGTTGATTTTCTTGTATTGACACATTTAGCAATCGATATCGAAATGCTTCAAATCATTAGTTTAACATATTTTAGTTAATAAAACTTCTTTAACGCACTGAAGTCTACATAAAGCCTTAACAGTATAACTGCACTGCATTTAGAAGAATTCCGTTATCTTATATTTAGGTATAAATTCGACTTTCTTGTATATACTCATTTAGCAAGCGATATCAAAATGCTTCAAACCATTTGTTTAACATATTTAAGTTAATTAACCTTCTTTAACGTATTGAAGTTGATATAAAGCCATAACGGCAGTGCATTTGGAGGAATTCCGTAATCTTATATTTAGGTATAAAGTCGATTTTCTTTTATATACACATTTAGATATCTATATCGAGATGCTTCAAATCATTAGTTTAACATATTAAGTTAGTAAACATTTTTTAGCTTACTGAAGTCTACATAAAGCCTTAACGGTTTAACGGCAGTGCATTTAGAAGAATTTCGTAATGTTATAATTTTATATTTAGGTATAAATTCGATTTTCTTGTATATACACATTTAGCAAGCGATATCGAAATGCTTCAAATCATTAGTTTAATATATTTAAGTTAATTCACCTTCTTTAACGTATTGAAGTTGATAAAGAGCCATGGCGGCATAAAGACAGTACATTTGGAAGAATTCCGTAGTCTTATATTTAGGTATAAAGTCGATTTTCTTGTATATATGCATTAAGCAGTCGATATCGAAATGCTTCAAATAACTGGTTTAACATACTTAAGTTAATAAACCTTCTTTAACGAACTGAAGTTAATATAAAGCCATAACGGCATAACGGCAGTGCATGTAGAAGAATTCCGTAATCTTATATTTAGATATTAGTCGATTTTCTTGGATTTACACATTTAGCAATCGATATCGAAAATCTACAAATAACTGGTTTAGCATATTTAGGTTAATTAACCTTCTTTATCGTACTGAAGTTTAAATAAAGCCATAACGGCATAACGGCAGTATATTTGGGTGAATTCCGTAATCTTTTATTTACGTATAAAATCGATTTTCTTGTATATACACATTTAGCAATCGATATCGAAATGCTTCAACTCATTAGTTTAACACATTAAAGTTAAAAAACCTTCTTCAACAATCTGAAGTTGGCATAACGGCAGTGGATGTAGAAGAATTCCGTTATCTTATATTTAGGTATAAATTCGATTTTCTTGTATATACACATTGAGCTATCGATATCGAAATGCTTCAAACCATTTGTTTAACATTATAAGTTAATAAACATTTTTTAGCTTACTGAAGTCTACATAAAGCCTTAACGGTATAAGGGCAGTGCATTTAGAAGAATTCCGAAATCTTATATTTAGGTATAAAGTATATTTTCTTGTATATACACATTCAGCAATCGATATCGAAATGCCTTAAATCATAAGTTTAATATATTTATGTTAATTAATCCTCTTTGTCTTACTGAAGTTTACATAAAGCCATAACGGCATAACGGCAGTACATTTGGAAGAATTCCGTAATCTTATGTTTAGGTATAAATTCCATTTTCTTTTATATACACACTAGAGGACCCGTGCACGCTTCACTGTGGCTGATACATAATAATACTGCTACTGCCATCTACATATCGCTCATTTGCTGCAAGACCGGCATAAATCAAAAAACGTGATTTTTGAGTTAATGCTGCAGAATTGTTCATTATATCATACTTCATGTTGAGTGAAAAAGTCATATGAATACCTCTTATATGCTCCGCTTGAGAAGGGAATATATTTCCTGTTTTCCGTGTAAGGTTGGAGTTAGTTGAAAACTTTTAACTTTTGGATTATAACTATTAGTTAATGAGATATAGCATTTTTGTGAAGCAACTTGTGTTAGTTTACAAAAAATGGATCATAAAGCATTTCGTGAGTTAAATAAAAAATTTTTTGGTGAAAAATTTGGGCTTGGGAAAATCCATCGATTAAAGGATATATGCTGAGCTTAAAGAGGCGAAAGCTCTGTGCAAATTGGGTGCCTTGCAAGTTCATAATCGAACAAAAACAACGAATAACTGATTCTGAGAAGTGGAGCACTCCTCTTTAATCGTAATTAAACCGAATTTTTTTCGTTGGTGTGTGACAATAGAAGCATAGCTTCATCATTTCCCACTGGAATCCAATTGACCGTCATTCTAGTGGACTGCACATGATGAACCGTTTCTGGGGCGTGGAAAAACAAAAAAGTCAGCTGGAAATGCACGTGGTATGTAACATACTCAACGACTGATTGCTGGCCAGTCATAATCTATTTCACGGCGTATTTGGTTGCAGTTCTTTTCTGCTATACCAAATACTTAGCAATTTTAATATTTTTGAGGAAGTCTGTTTAAAATTGTACGCATAAATTCAAATGATTCCTACAAACATGAATTTTGAACAAATGCTGATGATTTGGAATACAATTTTTGTATTAATGAGTTGTATAAAATTTTGAGATAAAGATATAAATAGTATCCTATGTCCTTACCCTGATTCTAAGCTACCTCTCCACCAATTTTCAGCCAAATCGGTTCAGCCGTTCTTGAATTATAAATGGTGTAACTAACACAACTTTCTTTTATATATATAGATTTAGCAAGCGATATCGAAATGCTTCAAATCATTAGTTTAACATATTTAAGTTAATTAACCTTCTTTATCTCACTGAAGTTTACATAAAGCCTTAACGGCATAACGGCAGTGCATTTAGAAGAGTTCCGTAATCTTATATTTAGTTATAAAGTCGATTTTGTTGTATATACGTATTTAGCAATCGATAACGAAATGCTTCAAGTCATTAGTTTAACATATTTAAGTTAACATATATAAGTTAATTAACCTTCTTTATCTTACTGAAGTTTACATAAAGCCATAACGGTATAACGGCAGTGCATTTGGAAGAATTCCGTTATCTTATATATAGGTATAAAGTCGATTTTTTTGTATATACACATTTAACAATCGATATCGAAATGCTTCAACTCATTAGTTTAACATATTTAAGTTAATAAACCTTCTTTAACGGACTGAAGTCTACATAAATCCTTAACGGCATAACGGCAGTGCATTAAGAAGAATTCCGTTATCTTATATTTAGGTATAAATTCGATTTTCTTGTATATACACATTTAGCAAGCGATATCGAATTGCTTCAAATCATTAGTTTAACATATTTAAGTTAATTAACCTTCTTTAACGATCTGAATTTGGCATATAGCCACGGCGGTATTACGGCAGCGCATGTAGAAGAATTCCGTAACCTTTTATTTAGGTATAAAGTCGATTTTCTTTTATATACACATTATGATATCGATATCGAAATGTTTCAAATCATCAGTTTAACATATTTAAGTTTATAAACATTTTTTAGCTTACTGAAGTCTACATAAAGCCTTAACGGTATAACGGCAGTGCATTTAGAAGAATTCCGTTATCTTATATTTAGGTATAAAGTCGATTTTCTTTTATATACACAATTAGATATCGATATCGAAATGCTTCAAATCATTAGTTTAACATGTTTAAGTTAATAAACCTTCTTTATCTCACTGAAGTTTACATAAAGCCTTAACGGCATAACGGCAGTGCATTTAGAAGAGTTCCGTAACCTTATATTTAGTTATAAAGTCGATTTTGTTGTATATACGTATTTAGCAATCGATAACGAAATGCTTCAAGTCATTAGTTTAACATATTTAAGTTAACATATTTAAGTTAATTAACCTTCTTTATCTTACTGAAGTTTACATAAAGCCATAACGGTATAACGGCAGTGCATTTGGAAGAATTTCGTAATCTTATATTTAGGTATAAAGTCGATTTTGTTGTATATACACATTTACCAATCGATATCGAGATGCTTCAACTCATTAGTTTAACATATTTAAGTTAATTAACCTTCTTTAACGATCTGAATTTGGCATATAGCCACGGCGGCATTACGGCAGTGCATATAGAAGAATTCCGTTATCTTATATTTAGGCATAAAGTCGATTTTCTTGTATATACACATTTAGCAATCTATATCGAAATGCCTCAAATCATTAGTTTAACATTTTAAATTAATAAACATTATTTAGCTTACTGAAGTTTACATAAAGCCATAACGGTATAACGGCATTGCACTTGGAAGAATTCCGTTATCTTATATTTAGGTATAATTCGATTTTCTTGTATATACACATCTAGCAAGCGATATTGAAATGCTTTAAATCATTAGTTTAACATATTTAAGTTAATTAACCTTCTTTATCCTACTGAAGTTTACATAGAGCCATAACGGTATAACGGCAGTGCACTTGGAAGAATTCCGTAATTCTATATTTAGGTATAAAGTCGATTTTGTTGTATATACACATTTAGCAATCGATATCGAGATGCTTCAACTCATAAGCTTAACATATTTAAGTTAATAAACCTTCTTTAACGATCTGAATTTGGCATATAGCCACGGCGGTATTACGGCAGCGCATGTAGAAGAATTCCGTAACCTTTTATTTAGGTATAAAGTCGATTTTCTTTTATATACACATTATGATATCGATATCGAAATGTTTCAAATTATCAGTTTAACATATTTAAGTTTATAAACATTTTTTAGCTTACTGAAGTCTACATAAAGCCTTAACGGTATAACGGCAGTGCATTTAGAAGAATTCCGTTATCTTATATTTAGGTATAAAGTCGATTTTCTTTTATATACACAATTAGATATCGATATCGAAATGCTTCAAATCATTAGTTTAACATATTTAAGTTAATAAACCTTCTTTAACTCACTGAAGTCTACATAAAGCCTTAACGGCATAACGGCAGTGCATTTAGAAGAATTCCGTTATATTATATTAAGGCATAAATTCGATTTTCTTGTATATACACATTTAGCAATTTATATCGAAATGCCTCAAATCATTAGTTTAACAGTTTTAAATTAATAAACCTTCTTTAACGCACTGAAGTCTACATAAAGCCTTAAAGGTATAACTGCACTGCATTTAGAAGAATTCCGTAATTTTATATTTAGTTATAAATTCGACTTTCTTGTATATATGCATTTAGAAATCGATACTGAAATGCTTCAAATCATTAGTTTAACATATTAAGTTAATAAACATTTTTTAGCTTACTGAAGTCTACATAAAGCCTTAACGGTTTAACGGCAGTGCATTTAGAAGAATTTCGTAATGTTATAATTTTATATTTAGGTATAAATTCGATTTTCTTGTATATACACATTAAGCAAGCGATATCGAAATGCTTCAAATCATTAGTTTAACATATTTAAGTTAATTCACCTTCTTTATCGTATTGAAGTTGATAAAGAGCCATGGCGGCATAAAGACAGTACATTTGGAAGAATTCCGTAGTCTTATATTTAGGTATAAAGTCGATTTTCTTGTATATATGGGGTATTCCATACCAAATCGACCACTTTTGAACCCGACCCCTTTAGATTTTGCTGAAACTTAGCCATCCTTTTCTACCCTTTGAAAAACATTTTTGAGAATTTTTTCAAAATTTTTTGACCATTTTTAAAAAAGTTATGAATTTTGCAATTTTTTGCTAAAAAATGGCTTCTTTATTTTCAAATAGCCATAACTTTTGTAGAAATTGACTTTTGGGGACCATTTTTTTTTTTAATTTTTGTTTTTGAATGAACTTTTCGAAAAAATACAGGAAAAAAATTTAACACGATAAATTGTATAAAATAATCGGTTTTTTAAGTAAAATCGTAATTTTTTTTTTTTTGAATTTCGCCATTTTTGTTTTTTTTTTTTGTTTTTTTAAAAAAAAAACTTCAATTAATTTAACAACTATCCCTGCTAATCCCGGAGTGGGCCGATTTTTTTAAATATTTTTTTTATTTATTTAAAAAAATGAAAAATGAAAAAAAAATTTTTTCCCGTAAACTTTATTTTTATCATATAAAAAATATAATTTAACGATTTTATGGTATAATATTTACAATTTATAGACTTAATTTACGAATATAATCACCAAGATTCAAATTTTTTTGGTAAGATCATGCCATCGGTCGTTTTCATTGGATATTTTCATTGGATATTAGCAGTATTAATCATAAAACTTAGTCATTATATTCGTAAATTAAGTCCATAAATTGTAAATATTATATCATAAAATCGTTAAATTATATTTTTTATATGATAAAAATAAAGTTTACGGGAAAAAAATTTTTTTTTCATTTTTCATTTTTTTAAATAAATAAAAAAAATATTAAAAAAAATCGGCCCACTCCGGGATTAGCAGGGATAGTTGTTAAATTAATTGAAGTTTTTTTTGAAAAAAACAAAAAAAAAAAACAAAAATGGCGAAATTCAAAAAAAAAAAAAATTACGATTTTACTTAAAAAACCGATTATTTTATACAATTTATCGTGTTAAATTTTTTTCCTGTATTTTTTCGAAAAGTTCATTCAAAAACAAAAATTTAAAAAAAAAAAATGGTCCCCAAAAGTCAATTTCTACAAAAGTTATGGCTATTTGAAAATAAAGAAGCCATTTTTTAGCAAAAAATTGCAAAATTCATAACTTTTTTAAAAATGGTCAAAAAATTTTGAAAAAATTCTCAAAAATGTTTTTTAAAGGGTAGAAAAGGATGGCTAAGTTTCAGCAAAATCTAAAGGGGTCGGGTTCAAAAGTGGTCGATTTGGTATGGAATACCCCATATGCATTAGGCAGTCGATATCGGAATGCTTCAAATAACTGGTTTAACATACTTAAGTTAATAAACCTTCTTTAACGAACTGAAGTTTAAATAAAGCCATAACGGCATAACGGCAGTATATTTGGGTGAATTCCGTAATCTTTTATTTACGTATAAAATCGATTCTCTTGTATATACACATTTAGCAATCGATATCGAAATGCTTCAAATCATTTGTTTAACATTATAAGTTAATAAACATTTTTTAGCTTACTGAAGTCTACATAAAGCCCTAACGGTATAAGGGCAGTGCATTTAGAAGAATTCCGAAATCTTATATTTAGGTATAAATTCGATTTTCTTGTATATACACATTAAGCAAGCGATATCGAAATGCTTCAAATCATTAGTTTAACATATTTAAGTTAAATCACCTTCTTTAACGTATTGAAGTTAATAAAGAGCCATGGCGGCATAAAGACAGTACATTTGGAAGAATTCCGTAGTCTTATATTTAGGTATAAAGTCGATTTTCTTGTATATATGCATTAAGCAGTCGACATCGGAATGCTTCAAGTAACTGGTTTAACATACTTAAGTTAATAAACCTTCTTTAACGAACTGAAGTTTAAATAAAGCCATAACGGCATAACGGCAGTATATTTGGGTGAATTCCGTAATCTTTTATTTACGTATAAAATCGATTCTCTTGTATATACACATTTAGCGATCGATATAGAAATGTTTCAAATCATTAGTTTAACATTTTAAATTAATAAACATTTTTTAGCTTACTGAAGTTTACATAAAGCCATAACGGTATAACGGCAGTGCACTTGGAAGAATTCCGTTATCTTCTATTTAGGTATAATTCGATTTTCTTGTATATACACATTTAGCAAGCGATATTGAAATGCTTTAAATCATTAGTTTAACATATTTAAGTTAATTAACCTTCTTTATCCTACTGAAGTTTACATAGAGCCATAACGGTATAACGGCAGTGCACTTGGAAGAATTCCGTAATCTTATATTTAGGTATAAAGTCGATTTTGTTGTATATACACATTTAGCGATCGATATCGAGATGCTTCAACTCATTAGCTTAACATGTTTAAGTTAATAAACCTTCTTTAACGATCTGAATTTGGCATATAGCCACGGCGGTATTACGGCAGTGCATGTAGAAGAATTCCGTAATCTTTTATTTAGGTATAAAGTCGATTTTCTTTTATATACACATTTAGATATCGATATCGAAATGTTTCAAATCATAGTTTAACATATTTAAGTTTATAAACATTTTTTAGCTTACTGAAGTCTACATAAAGCCTTAACGGTATAACGGCAGTGCATTTAGAAGAATTCCGTTATCTTATATTTAAGTATAAAGTCGATTTTCTTGTACATACACATTTAGCAATCGATAACGAAATGCTTCAAGTCATTAGTTTAACATATTTAGGTTAATTAACCTTCTTCAACGATCTGAGTTTGGTATATAGCCACGGCGGCATTACGGCAGTGCATGTAGAAGAATTCCGTAATCTTTTATTTAGGTATAAAGTCGATTTTCTTTTATATACACATTTAGATATCAATATCGAAATGCTTCAAATCATCAGTTTAACATATTTAAGTTAATTAACCTTCTTTAACGTATTGAAGTTGATATAGAGCCATTGCGGCATAACGGCAGTGCATGTAGAAGAATTCCGTTATCTTATATTTAGGTATAAAGTCGATTTTCTTGTATATACACATTTAGCAAGCAATATCGAAATGCTTCAAATCATTAGTTTAACATATTTAAGCTAATTAACCTTCTTTAACGTATTAAAGTTGATATAAAGCCATGGCGGCATAACGGCAGTGCATTTAGAAGAATTCCGTTATCTTATATTTAGGTATATTTCGATTTTCTTGTATATGCACATTAAGCAAGCGATATCGAAATGCTTCAACTCATTAGTTTAATATATTTAAGTTAATAAACCTTCTTTAACGAACTGAAGTTGGCATAGAGCCATGGTGGCATTACGGCAGAGCATGTAGAAGAATTCCGTAATCTATTATTTAGGTATAAAGTCGATTTTCTTGTATATACACATTTAGCAAGCGATATCGAAATGCTTCAAATCATTAGTTTAACATATTTAAGTTAATTAACCTTCTTTAACGTATTGAAGTTGATATAAAGCCATGGCGGCATAACGGCAGTGCCTTTAGAAGAATTCCGTAATCTTATATTTAGGTATAAAGTCGATTTTCTTGTATATACACATTTAGCAAGCGATATCGAAATGCTTCAAATCATTAGTTTAACACATTTAAGTTAATTAACCTTCTTTAACGTATTGAAGTTGATATAGAGCCATTGTGGCATAACGGCAGTGCATGTAGAAGAATATCGTTATCTTATATTTAGGTATAAAGTCGATTTTCTTGTATATACACATTTAGCAAGCGATATCGAAATGCTTCAAATCATTAGTTTAACATATTTAAGTTAATTAACCTTCTCTAACGTATTAAAGTTGATATAAAGCCATGGCGCATAACGGCATAACGGCAGTGCATTTAGAAGAATTCCGTGATCTTATATTTAGGTATAAAGTCGATTTTCTTGTATATACACATTTAGCAAGCGATATCGAAATGCTTCAACTCATTATCTTAGCATATTTAATTGAATAAACCTTCTTTAACCATCTGAAGTTGGCATATAGCCACGGCGGCATTACGGCAGTGCATGTAGAAGAATTCCGTTATCTTATATTTAGGTATAAAGTCGATTTTCTTGTATAAACACATTTAGCAAGCGATATCGAAATGCTTCAAATCATTAGCTTAATATATTTAAGTTGATTAACCTTCTTTAACGTATTGAAGTTTATATAAAGCCATGGCGGCATAACGGCAGTGCATTTAGAAGAATTCCGTAATCTTGTATTTAGGTATAAAGCCCATTTTCGAGTATATACACATTTAGCAAGCGATATCGAAATGCTTCAAATCATTAGTTTAACATATTTAAGTTAGTTAACCTTCTTTAACGTATTGAAGTTGATATAAAGCCATGGCGGCATAACGGCAGTTCATTTAGAAGAATTCCGTAATCTTATGTTAAGGTATAAAGTCGATTTTCTTGTATATACACGTTTAGCAATCGATATCGAAATGCTTCAAATCATTCGTTTAACATATTTAAGTTAATAAACGTTCTTTAACGCACTGAAGTCTACATAAAAGCTTAACGGTGTAACTGCAGTGCATTCAGAAGAATTCCGTAATTTTCTATTTAGGTATAAAGTTGATTTTCTTGTATTTACATATTTAGGAATCGATATCGAAATGCCTCAAATCATTAGATTAACATATTTAAGTTAATTAACCCTCTCTCTCTTACTAAAGTCTACATAAAGGCTTAACGGCATATTGGCAGTGCATTTAGAAGAATTCCGATATCTTATATTTAGGTATAAATTCGATTTTCTTGTATATACACATTTAGCAAGCGATATCGAATTGCTTCAAATCATTAGTTTAACATATTTAAGTTAATTAACCTTCTTTATCTTACTGAAGTTTACATAAAGCCATAACGGTTTAACGGCAGTGCATGTAGAAGAATTCCGTAATCTTTTATTTAGGTATAAAGTCGATTTTCTTTTATATACACATTTAGATATCAATATCGAAATGCTTCAAATCATCAGTTTAACATATTTAAGTTAATTAACCTTCTTTAACGTATTGAAGTTGATATAGAGCCATTGCGGCATAACGGCAGTGCATGTAGAAGAATTCCGTTATCTTATATTTAGGTATAAAGTCGATTTTCTTGTATATACACATTTAGCAAGCAATATCGAAATGCTTCAAATCATTAGTTTAACATATTTAAGCTAATTAACCTTCTTTAACGTATTAAAGTTGATATAAAGCCATGGCGGCATAACGGCAGTGCATTTAGAAGAATTCCGTTATCTTATATTTAGGTATATTTCGATTTTCTTGTATATGCACATTTAGCAAGCGATATCGAAATGCTTCAACTCACTAGTTTAACATATTTATTTTAATAAACCTCCTTTAACGATCTGAAGTTGGCATATAGCCTAGGCGGCATAACGGCAATGCATTTAGAAGAATTCCGTAATCTTATATTTAGGTATAAAGTCGATTTTGTTGTATATACACATTAAGCAATCGATATCGAAATGGTTCAAATCATTAGTTTAACATATTTGAGTTAATTAATCTTCTTTAACGTATTGAAATTGATATAAAGCCATGGCGGCATAACGGCAGTACATTTAGAAGAATTTCGTAATCTTATATTTAGGTATAAAGTCGATTTTCTTTTATATACACATTAAGCAATCGATAACGAAATGCTTCAAATCATTAGTTTAACATATTTAAGTTAATTAACCTTCTTTATCTTACTGAAGTTTACATAAAGCCATAACGGTTTAACGGCAGTGCATTTGGAAGAATTCCGTAATCTTATATTTAGGTATAAAGTCGATTTTGTTGTATATACAAATTTAGCAATCGATATCGAGATGCTTCAACTCATTAGTTTAACACATTAAGTTAATAAACATTTTTTAGCTTACTGAAGTCTACATAAAGCCTTAACGGTATAACGGCAGTGCATTTAAAGAATTCCGTTATCTCATATTAAGTATAAATTCGATTTTCTTGTATATACACATTTAGGAAGCGATACCGAAATGCTTCAAATCATTAGTTTAACATATTTAAGTTAATTAACCTTCTTTATCCTACTGAAGTCTACATAAAGCCATAACGGTATAAGGGCAGTGCCTTTGGAAGAATTCCGTAATCTAATATTTAGGTATAAAGTCGAGTTTGTTGCATATACATATTTAGCAATCGATATCGAGAGGCTTCGACTCATTAGCTTAACATATTTAAGTTAATAAACCTTCTTTAACGATCTGAACTTGGCATATAGCCACGGCGTTATTACGACAGTGCATTTAGAAGAATTCCGTAATCTTCCATTTAGGTATAAAATCGATTTTCTTGTATATATATATTTAGCAAGCGATATCGAAATGCTTCAAATCATTAGTTTAACATATTTAAGTTAATTAACCTTCTTTATCCTACTGAAGTTTACATAAAGCCATAACGGTATAAGGGCAGTGCCTTTGGAAGAATTCCGTAATCTAATATTTAGGTATAAAGTCGAGTTTGTTGCATATACATATTTAGCAATCGATATCGAGATGCTTCGACTCATTAGCTTAACATATTTAAGTTATTAAACCTTCTTTAACGATCTGAACTGGGCATATAGCCACGGCGTTATTACGACAGTGCATTTAGAAGAATTCCGTAATCTTCTATTTAGGTATAAAATCGATTTTCTTGTATATATATATTTCGCAATCGATATCGAAATGCTTCAAATCATTAGCTTAACATATTTAAGTTAATTAACCCTCTCTATCTTACTGAAGTCTACATAAAGCCTTAACGGCATAACGGCAGTGCATTTAAAAGAATTCCGTTATCTTATATTTAGGTATAAAGTCAATTTTGTTGTATATACACATTTAGCAAGCGATATCGAAATGCTTCAACTCAATAGTTTAACATATTTAAGTTAATAAACCTTCTTTAACGAGCTGAAGTTTGCATAAAGCCATGGCGGCATGTAGAAGAATTCCGTAATCTTATATTTAGGTATAAAGTCGATTTTCTTGTATACACACATTTAGAGAGCGATATCGAAATGCTTCAAATCATTAGTTTAACATATTTAAGTTAATTAACTTCTTTATCTTATTGAAGTTGATATAAAGCCATAGCGGCATAAAGGCAGTGCATTTAGAAGAATTCCGTAATCTTATATTTAGGTATAAATTCAATTCTTTGTATATATGTACATTTAGTATCGATTTTCTTGTATATACACATATAGCAAGCGATATCGAGATGCTTCAACTCATTAGCTTAACATATTTAAGTTAATAAACCTTCTTTAACGATCTGAAGTTGGCATATAGCCACGGCGGCATTACGGTAGTGCATGTAGAAGAATTCCGTAATCTTCTATTTAAGTATAAAGTCGATTTTCTTTTATATACACATTTAGATATCGATATCGAAATGCTTCAAATCATTAGTTTAACATATTAAGTTAATAAACATTTTTTAGCTTACGGAAGTCTACATAAAGCCTTAACGGTATAACGGCAGTGCATCTAGAAGAATCCCGTTATCTTATATTTAGGTATAAATTCGATTTTCTTGTATATACACATTTAGCAAGCGATATCGAAATGCTTCAAATCATTAGTTTAACATATTTAAGTTAATTAACCTTCTTTAACGTATTGAAGTTGATATACAGCCATGGCGGCATAACGGCAGTGCATTTAGAAGAATTCCGTAATGTTATAATTTTATATTTAGGTATAAAGTCGATTTTTTTGTATTTACACATTTAGCAAAGTTTTATTTTAACATATTTAAGTTAGTTAACCTTCTTTAACGTATTGAAGTTGATATAAAGCCATGGCGGCATAACGACAGTGCATTTAGAAGAATTCCGTAATCTTATATTTAGGTATAAAGTCGATTTTGTTGTATACACACATTAGCAATCGATACCGAGATGGTTCAACTCATTAGTTTAACATATTTAAGTTAATTAACCTTATTTTTCCTACTGAAGTGTACGTAAAGCCATAACGGTATAACCGCAGTGCATTTAGAAGAATTCCGTAATCTTATATTAGGTATAAAGTCGATTTTCTTGTATATACACATTTAGCAATCGGTATCGAAATGCTTCAAATCATTAGTTTAACATATTTAAGTTAGTTAACCTTCTTTAACGTATTGAAGTTGATATAAAGCCATGGCGGCATAACGACAGTGCATTTAGAAGAATTCCGTAATCTTATATTTAGGTATAAAGTCGATTTTGTTGTATACACACATTAGCAATCGATACCGAGATGGTTCAACTCATTAGTTTAACATATTTAAGTTAATTAACCTTATTTTTCCTACTGAAGTGTACGTAAAGCCATAACGGTATAACCGCAGTGCATTTAGAAGAATTCCGTAATCTTATATTAGGTATAAAGTCGATTTTCTTGTATATACACATTTAGCAATCGGTATCGAAATGCTTCAAATCATTAGTTTAACATATTTAAGTTAATTAACCCTCTTTAACGTATTGAAGTTGATATAAAGCCATGGCGGCATAACGACAGTACATTTGGAAGAATTCCGTAGTCTTATATTTAGGTATAAAGTCGATTTTCTTGTATATACACAATTAGCAATCGATATCGAAATGCTTCAAATAATTAGTTTAACAAATTTAAGCTAATAAACCTTCTTTAACGAACGAAAGTTGGCTTAAAGCCATAACGGTATAACGCCAGTGCATTTGGAATAATTCCGTAAACTTATATTTAGGTATAATGTCGATTTTGTTGTATATACGCATTTAGCTATCGATATCGAAATGCTTCAAATAATTAGTTTAACAAATTTAAGTTAATAAACCTTCTTTAACGAACGGAAGTTGGTTTAAAGCCATAACGGTATAACGCCAGTGCATTTGGAATAATTCCGTAATCTTATATTTAGGTATAAAGTCGATTTTCTTGTATATACACATTTAGCAATCGATATCGAAATGCTTCAAATAATAAGTTTAACAAATTTAAGCTAATAAACCTTCTTTAACGAACGGAAGTTGGCTTAAAGCCATAACGGTATAACGCCAGTGCATTTAGAAGAATTCCGTAATCTTATATTTAGGTAAAAAGTCGATTTTCTTGTATGTACATATTTAGCTATCGATATCGAAATGCTTCAAATCATTCGTTTAACATATTTAAGTTAGTTAACCTTCTTTACCGTAATGAAAGTGATATAGAGCCATGGAGGCATAACGACAGTGCATTTAGAAGAATTCCGTAATCTTATATTTAGGTATGAAGCCGATTTTGTTGTATATACACATTTAGCAATCGATATCGAAATGCCTCAAATCATTAGATTAACATATTTAAGTTAGTTAACCTTCTTTAACGTAATGAAGGGGATATAAAGCCATGGCAGCATAACGACAGTGCATTTGGAAAAATTCCGTAATCTTACATTTAGGTATAAAGCCGATTTTGTTGTATATACGCATGTAGCAATCGAATCGAAATGCTTTAAAT
>JAPZAG010000898.1:0-16467 GCA_027475135.1 Bactrocera correcta | reverse complement strand
TTCGTAGTTTGAATAAGATAACATTGAAAGATAACTATCCCTTGCCTCTTATTGATGATCTGTTAGATAGACTAGCAAATAAATGCATTTTTTCGTTATTGGATTTAAAGAGTGCGTTCTATCACGTAGATATGGTTGAAGATTCGATTAAATACACTTCTTTTGTAACACCGATGGGGCAGTACGAGTTTTTGAAAATGCCTTTCGGTCTGAAAAATGCACCTTCAACATTCCAGCGGTTTGTTAGCCATGTTTTCGATGATCTGATTCGAGCAGAGAAAATTGCTATTTATTTAGACGATATCATGATAGCTACAAGTAATGAAGAAGAACATTTAGACATTTTGCAGGAAGTTTTTAATAAGTTAGTACAAAACAAATTGGAATTGAGGTTAGATAAATGCCGATTTATGGAGTCAGAAATACGCTATTTAGGATATAACATTTCGAGTAAAGGTATTCTACCGGATGAAAAGAATGTAGAAGCTATACTGAATTTTCCTATACCCAGTAACACAAAAGCTGTACACAGTTTTTTGGGCTTATGCTCATACTTTAGAAGATTCGTTAAAGATTTTTCGCGAGAAGCTCAGCCTCTGTACAAACTAATAAAAAAGAATGTTAAATTTACATTTGGGGAAGACGAGTTACAGTGTTTTGAGAAACTTAAAAATAAATTAATTGGGTCTCCTATCTTAGCGATTTACGACCCAAGAGATGATACAGAGCTGCATTGCGATGCCAGCTCTCGGGGATTTGGTGCAATATTATTACAAAAAAAGAGTGACGACAAATTTCACCCAGTCTTTTATTTTTCGAAACGTACCAGCGAGCCCGAATCTAAATACCACAGCTTTGAGCTGGAAACACTTGCAATTATTTATGCACTTCGGAGATTTCGGGTATATCTTCAAGGATTGAAATTTAAGATAGTCACTGATTGCAATTCACTCATGCTAACTTTAAATAAGAAGGAAGTAAATCCAAGAATAGCCAGGTGGGCACTCGAATTGCAAAATTTTCAATATGTTCTCGAACACCGTAATGGAAATAGAATGCTCCATGTGGACGCACTTAGTCGCACTTCAAATATCTTAGTTCTTGAAGAAAATACGTTTGAGCAAAATCTGTCAATTTGCCAAAATCGAGATAGGAAAATTATTGAAATCCGGGGGGAATTGGAAAACAAGGAAAATGGTGTTTTTGAAATGCGGAATGGCTTAGTTTATAGAAAAAACGGACAAAATATACTATTTTATATACCAAATGAGATGGAAGAACATTTATTGAGAAAGTATCACGATGAAATGGGTCATATGGGAAGTGATAAAGTTTTCAGTGCTATAATAAAGTCATATTGGTTTCCCAAAATGAAGGAGAAAATTAAACAATATATCTCAAATTGCCTAAAGTGTATTGCCTTTTCCTCGAAGAGTGGGAAACATGAGGGCCTCTTACATAATATACCCAAAGGAAACGTACCTTTCGAAACTGTTCATGTGGATCACTTCGGTCCAGTGTCATTTAAACATTCTAAGAAAAAATATGTATTTTTGGTAATAGATGGGTTCACTAAATTTGTTAAGTTATATGCGGTGTGTTCAGCAGGCACCAGGGAGGTCATGAGCTGTTTAAAATTGTATTTTAGTAGTTACAGTCGTCCAAAGGTATTGATATCTGATCGAGGCAGTGCGTTTACATCAAAAGATTTTGAAAATTTTTTGAAAACAAATAACGTAAAACATGTAAAAATTGCGACAGGATCGCCACAAGCCAATGGACAGGTGGAGCGCGTTAATCGTAGTCTTGCTCCAATGATAGCAAAATTAACCAGCGGTGGCTTTAATTTCAGCTTAGACAAAACTTTACCGGACATAGAGTATGCTTTAAACAATACGATGCATCGAAGTATAGGCACAACTCCAAGCGAACTACTTTTTGGAGTTTCACAAAGGGGAACTGTCGTTGACTTTCTCAGAGAAAGACTAGAAGAAAATGATTTGAATAATAATGAACGTAACTTAGCAGATATTAGGGATAAGGCAGCAGAAAATATTTCAAAGTCTCAAAATTATAATAAATTGCTGAAAGATAAACATCGGACACAAAGAAAGTATATGGAAGGAGATTATGTTATGGTAAAGAATTATATAAGTAATCCAGGTGCATGTAAAAAGATTGCCCCCAAGTTTAAAGGTCCTTATAGAGTTTGCAAAATACTTCCTAATGACAGGTATATACTTAGAGATGTCGAGGGATTTCAACTTAGCCAAATTCCATATGAAGGAATATGGGAAGTAGCAAACATGAAGCCTTGGTTAAACCATGGTCTCCCTAATGAAAGCGTAATCGGGACGATTACATGTCAGGATGGTCGAACTGTGGCAGCATTATAAATATGTAAATTATATATTGTGGTAACATCATAAATCTGTAAATTATGTATCCTATTATAAATAAAGGAGGGTGGCAGCACGATCTGCGGCCATGTTGAAGATAAAGAAGAACGAGTGCAGATCATTTAAAAAGAGCGTCCAACATAATAAAAATTGCTTAAAATATCAGAAGTGGTTGTATTGCGCCCAAAATGTCATCAAACGAGGATTCGCTTAATTTATACACAGTTGAACAATTAAAATCATGGTTGCGTTCGCTCAAACATAAAACAACAGGTAGTAAAGCCGAACTAATTGTTCGCCTACAAAAAATTCCTGAGGAGCTTCGTGGAAATTTTCGAAACTCCATGGTTGACGTTGACGCTGACGTTGACTGTACGCAAGCCATCATTGCGGAAAAAGAACAAGCTGATGAAATCAACGAAGGAGCGAGCAGTATAAACATCACCGAGGAGTGTGGTGAATTTAGCAATGGGATTGTACCACAATATGACGCAAGTAATCGAACGAGTGTTGAAAAGAAACAAAAAGAGTGTGATGCAAACGAGTGGCGACTTTTAAAAATCGAATTAGAATTGTTGAAGCGTGAGTGTGAACTAAAGAAGATGGAAAATGAACTTCTAATGAGAGAAAAAGAACAGTTGAGAAATAGTGATAATCAAACAAAAAACATTTCCAATAAGCAAAAGTTCGCAGATGTTAAAGAACTTATATCTGAATTTTCTGGTAGTGGTGAATGTCTTAAGCTATGGCAAGCACAACTAAAAAATATCCAGAGTGTTTACCAACTTGATGATAACAACCTAAGAGCATTAATTGCAAATAAATTAAAAGGCAATGCGCTAAAGTGGTTACATTCTCGAGATGACTTGATTTTAATGCCAATCGACAAGTTCTTAAAGGAAATGAGCTCGCTGTTTGAAGAAAAAACAAGCAATTTGATGCTAAAAAAAAAGTTTGAAATCAGGCAGTGGTTGACTACCGAATCGTTTCGAGAATATTTCCAAGAAAAACTAATTCTGGCAAATAGAATTCTAATTGGTGAAGATGAACTTGTAGAATATCTAATTGATGGTATTCCGGATAATACTTTACGTTCGCAAGCTAAAATGCAACGATTTCATGACAAATATGAATTGTTAGAAGCGTTTAGAAATATTCAATTGCCACGATATATATCAAAGAAAATGACAGCAGACAATCAACATGAGCAGTCGAATAATGGACAACAAACAACAAGAGTCGTGAGATGCTACAATTGCAACTCCGTTGGCCATTTAGCAAGTGTATGCCGAAAACCCAAACGAGAGCTTGGTGCTTGTCATGTATGCGCTGAAGTTGGCCATTTAGCAGCAAATTGTCCACAAAGGAAGAGCCGCCCTGTACAACATGTCACAGAATTGATGGAAGGCGATGAATATGTAAGGTTTTTAAATTATGTATTTATTAATTCTAAATTTACTTATAAAACTTTATTAGGATCATTAATTGATACGGGAAGCCCCATTAGCTTTGTTCGCCAACAGTTCGTACCAGATGTAGTAATAAACAGAAAGAACAATGTATTTTTAAAATATAGTGGTATAAACAAAAGTCCATTATCTATTGTCGGAAATGTAAACAGTTTTATTTTTTTCAAAAATAAAAGAATTGAATTAACGATGTTAGTCGTAACAAATGAAACAATGACTCATCCAATTATTTTAGGAAGAGACTTTTTAAGTAAATCTAATTTAAAATTAGAATGTAAAGAAATAGATTCGAATTTCAAAGTCGAAAATAACACATATGATGAAGAGTGTCAAAGATTAATGAAAATTGAATTTGATAACACTAAATTTTCTGTGAATTACAATGAAGTATTGAAAACTGAAGCAAAAACTCCTAATGTTTATATAAAAAATGATAATGTAAGTGTCTATGCAAAACAAAAATTTCTGCAAATATTTCAAGATTATTATATGTGCTGTAAGCGCCCCGATACGCCAAAAATTAGATGTGAGATGAAACTGTTGTTGAGTACAGAAAAACCTTTTAATTGTCCTCCAAGAAGACTGTCATACAGTGAAAAACAACAAGTTAGGGTTGTTTTAGATGACTTAATGCAAACCAAGATAATTAGGCCGAGTAAGTCAGAATATTCTTCCCCCATTGTTTTAGTAAGGAAAAAAACAGGTGATATAAGGTTATGTGTGGATTTTCGTAGTTTGAATAAGATAACATTGAAAGATAACTATCCCTTGCCTCTTATTGATGATCTGTTAGATAGACTAGCAAATAAATGCATTTTTTCGTTATTGGATTTAAAGAGTGCGTTCTATCACGTAGATATGGTTGAAGATTCGATTAAATACACTTCTTTTGTAACACCGATGGGGCAGTACGAGTTTTTGAAAATGCCTTTCGGTCTGAAAAATGCACCTTCAACATTCCAGCGGTTTGTTAGCCATGTTTTCGATGATCTGATTCGAGCAGAGAAAATTGCTATTTATTTAGACGATATCATGATAGCTACAAGTAATGAAGAAGAACATTTAGACATTTTGCAGGAAGTTTTTAATAAGTTAGTACAAAACAAATTGGAATTGAGGTTAGATAAATGCCGATTTATGGAGTCAGAAATACGCTATTTAGGATATAACATTTCGAGTAAAGGTATTCTACCGGATGAAAAGAATGTAGAAGCTATACTGAATTTTCCTATACCCAGTAACACAAAAGCTGTACACAGTTTTTTGGGCTTATGCTCATACTTTAGAAGATTCGTTAAAGATTTTTCGCGAGAAGCTCAGCCTCTGTACAAACTAATAAAAAAGAATGTTAAATTTACATTTGGGGAAGACGAGTTACAGTGTTTTGAGAAACTTAAAAATAAATTAATTGGGTCTCCTATCTTAGCGATTTACGACCCAAGAGATGATACAGAGCTGCATTGCGATGCCAGCTCTCGGGGATTTGGTGCAATATTATTACAAAAAAAGAGTGACGACAAATTTCACCCAGTCTTTTATTTTTCGAAACGTACCAGCGAGCCCGAATCTAAATACCACAGCTTTGAGCTGGAAACACTTGCAATTATTTATGCACTTCGGAGATTTCGGGTATATCTTCAAGGATTGAAATTTAAGATAGTCACTGATTGCAATTCACTCATGCTAACTTTAAATAAGAAGGAAGTAAATCCAAGAATAGCCAGGTGGGCACTCGAATTGCAAAATTTTCAATATGTTCTCGAACACCGTAATGGAAATAGAATGCTCCATGTGGACGCACTTAGTCGCACTTCAAATATCTTAGTTCTTGAAGAAAATACGTTTGAGCAAAATCTGTCAATTTGCCAAAATCGAGATAGGAAAATTATTGAAATCCGGGGGGAATTGGAAAACAAGGAAAATGGTGTTTTTGAAATGCGGAATGGCTTAGTTTATAGAAAAAACGGACAAAATATACTATTTTATATACCAAATGAGATGGAAGAACATTTATTGAGAAAGTATCACGATGAAATGGGTCATATGGGAAGTGATAAAGTTTTCAGTGCTATAATAAAGTCATATTGGTTTCCCAAAATGAAGGAGAAAATTAAACAATATATCTCAAATTGCCTAAAGTGTATTGCCTTTTCCTCGAAGAGTGGGAAACATGAGGGCCTCTTACATAATATACCCAAAGGAAACGTACCTTTCGAAACTGTTCATGTGGATCACTTCGGTCCAGTGTCATTTAAACATTCTAAGAAAAAATATGTATTTTTGGTAATAGATGGGTTCACTAAATTTGTTAAGTTATATGCGGTGTGTTCAGCAGGCACCAGGGAGGTCATGAGCTGTTTAAAATTGTATTTTAGTAGTTACAGTCGTCCAAAGGTATTGATATCTGATCGAGGCAGTGCGTTTACATCAAAAGATTTTGAAAATTTTTTGAAAACAAATAACGTAAAACATGTAAAAATTGCGACAGGATCGCCACAAGCCAATGGACAGGTGGAGCGCGTTAATCGTAGTCTTGCTCCAATGATAGCAAAATTAACCAGCGGTGGCTTTAATTTCAGCTTAGACAAAACTTTACCGGACATAGAGTATGCTTTAAACAATACGATGCATCGAAGTATAGGCACAACTCCAAGCGAACTACTTTTTGGAGTTTCACAAAGGGGAACTGTCGTTGACTTTCTCAGAGAAAGACTAGAAGAAAATGATTTGAATAATAATGAACGTAACTTAGCAGATATTAGGGATAAGGCAGCAGAAAATATTTCAAAGTCTCAAAATTATAATAAATTGCTGAAAGATAAACATCGGACACAAAGAAAGTATATGGAAGGAGATTATGTTATGGTAAAGAATTATATAAGTAATCCAGGTGCATGTAAAAAGATTGCCCCCAAGTTTAAAGGTCCTTATAGAGTTTGCAAAATACTTCCTAATGACAGGTATATACTTAGAGATGTCGAGGGATTTCAACTTAGCCAAATTCCATATGAAGGAATATGGGAAGTAGCAAACATGAAGCCTTGGTTAAACCATGGTCTCCCTAATGAAAGCGTAATCGGGACGATTACATGTCAGGATGGTCGAACTGTGGCAGCATTATAAATATGTAAATTATATATTGTGGTAACATCATAAATCTGTAAATTATGTATCTTATTATAAATAAAGGAGTGTGGCAGCACGATCTGCGGCCATGTTGAAGATAAAGAAGAACGAGTGCAGATCATTTAAAAAGAGCGTCCAACATAATAAAAAATTGCTTAAAATATCAGAAGTGGTTGTATTGCGCCCAAAATGTCATCAAACGAGGATTCGCTTAGTTTATACACAGTTGAACAATTAAAATCATGGTTGCGTTCGCTCAAACATAAAACAACAGGTAGTAAAGCCGAACTAATTGTTCGCCTACAAAAAATTCCTGAGGAGCTTCGTGGAAATTTTCGAAACTCCATGGTTGACGTTGACGCTGACGTTGACTGTACGCAAGCCATCATTGCGGAAAAAGAACAAGCTGATGAAATCAACGAAGGAGCGAGCAGTATAAACATCACCGAGGAGTGTGGTGAATTTAGCAATGGGATTGTACCACAATATGACGCAAGTAATCGAACGAGTGTTGAAAAGAAACAAAAAGAGTGTGATGCAAACGAGTGGCGACTTTTAAAAATCGAATTAGAATTGTTGAAGCGTGAGTGTGAACTAAAGAAGATGGAAAATGAACTTCTAATGAGAGAAAAAGAACAGTTGAGAAATAGTGATAATCAAACAAAAAACATTTCCAATAAGCAAAAGTTCGCAGATGTTAAAGAACTTATATCTGAATTTTCTGGTAGTGGTGAATGTCTTAAGCTATGGCAAGCACAACTAAAAAATATCCAGAGTGTTTACCAACTTGATGATAACAACCTAAGAGCATTAATTGCAAATAAATTAAAAGGCAATGCGCTAAAGTGGTTACATTCTCGAGATGACTTGATTTTAATGCCAATCGACAAGTTCTTAAAGGAAATGAGCTCGCTGTTTGAAGAAAAAACAAGCAATTTGATGCTAAAAAAAAAGTTTGAAATCAGGCAGTGGTTGACTACCGAATCGTTTCGAGAATATTTCCAAGAAAAACTAATTCTGGCAAATAGAATTCTAATTGGTGAAGATGAACTTGTAGAATATCTAATTGATGGTATTCCGGATAATACTTTACGTTCGCAAGCTAAAATGCAACGATTTCATGACAAATATGAATTGTTAGAAGCGTTTAGAAATATTCAATTGCCACGATATATATCAAAGAAAATGACAGCAGACAATCAACATGAGCAGTCGAATAATGGACAACAAACAACAAGAGTCGTGAGATGCTACAATTGCAACTCCGTTGGCCATTTAGCAAGTGTATGCCGAAAACCCAAACGAGAGCTTGGTGCTTGTCATGTATGCGCTGAAGTTGGCCATTTAGCAGCAAATTGTCCACAAAGGAAGAGCCGCCCTGTACAACATGTCACAGAATTGATGGAAGGCGATGAATATGTAAGGTTTTTAAATTATGTATTTATTAATTCTAAATTTACTTATAAAACTTTATTAGGATCATTAATTGATACGGGAAGCCCCATTAGCTTTGTTCGCCAACAGTTCGTACCAGATGTAGTAATAAACAGAAAGAACAATGTATTTTTAAAATATAGTGGTATAAACAAAAGTCCATTATCTATTGTCGGAAATGTAAACAGTTTTATTTTTTTCAAAAATAAAAGAATTGAATTAACGATGTTAGTCGTAACAAATGAAACAATGACTCATCCAATTATTTTAGGAAGAGACTTTTTAAGTAAATCTAATTTAAAATTAGAATGTAAAGAAATAGATTCGAATTTCAAAGTCGAAAATAACACATATGATGAAGAGTGTCAAAGATTAATGAAAATTGAATTTGATAACACTAAATTTTCTGTGAATTACAATGAAGTATTGAAAACTGAAGCAAAAACTCCTAATGTTTATATAAAAAATGATAATGTAAGTGTCTATGCAAAACAAAAATTTCTGCAAATATTTCAAGATTATTATATGTGCTGTAAGCGCCCCGATACGCCAAAAATTAGATGTGAGATGAAACTGTTGTTGAGTACAGAAAAACCTTTTAATTGTCCTCCAAGAAGACTGTCATACAGTGAAAAACAACAAGTTAGGGTTGTTTTAGATGACTTAATGCAAACCAAGATAATTAGGCCGAGTAAGTCAGAATATTCTTCCCCCATTGTTTTAGTAAGGAAAAAAACAGGTGATATAAGGTTATGTGTGGATTTTCGTAGTTTGAATAAGATAACATTGAAAGATAACTATCCCTTGCCTCTTATTGATGATCTGTTAGATAGACTAGCAAATAAATGCATTTTTTCGTTATTGGATTTAAAGAGTGCGTTCTATCACGTAGATATGGTTGAAGATTCGATTAAATACACTTCTTTTGTAACACCGATGGGGCAGTACGAGTTTTTGAAAATGCCTTTCGGTCTGAAAAATGCACCTTCAACATTCCAGCGGTTTGTTAGCCATGTTTTCGATGATCTGATTCGAGCAGAGAAAATTGCTATTTATTTAGACGATATCATGATAGCTACAAGTAATGAAGAAGAACATTTAGACATTTTGCAGGAAGTTTTTAATAAGTTAGTACAAAACAAATTGGAATTGAGGTTAGATAAATGCCGATTTATGGAGTCAGAAATACGCTATTTAGGATATAACATTTCGAGTAAAGGTATTCTACCGGATGAAAAGAATGTAGAAGCTATACTGAATTTTCCTATACCCAGTAACACAAAAGCTGTACACAGTTTTTTGGGCTTATGCTCATACTTTAGAAGATTCGTTAAAGATTTTTCGCGAGAAGCTCAGCCTCTGTACAAACTAATAAAAAAGAATGTTAAATTTACATTTGGGGAAGACGAGTTACAGTGTTTTGAGAAACTTAAAAATAAATTAATTGGGTCTCCTATCTTAGCGATTTACGACCCAAGAGATGATACAGAGCTGCATTGCGATGCCAGCTCTCGGGGATTTGGTGCAATATTATTACAAAAAAAGAGTGACGACAAATTTCACCCAGTCTTTTATTTTTCGAAACGTACCAGCGAGCCCGAATCTAAATACCACAGCTTTGAGCTGGAAACACTTGCAATTATTTATGCACTTCGGAGATTTCGGGTATATCTTCAAGGATTGAAATTTAAGATAGTCACTGATTGCAATTCACTCATGCTAACTTTAAATAAGAAGGAAGTAAATCCAAGAATAGCCAGGTGGGCACTCGAATTGCAAAATTTTCAATATGTTCTCGAACACCGTAATGGAAATAGAATGCTCCATGTGGACGCACTTAGTCGCACTTCAAATATCTTAGTTCTTGAAGAAAATACGTTTGAGCAAAATCTGTCAATTTGCCAAAATCGAGATAGGAAAATTATTGAAATCCGGGGGGAATTGGAAAACAAGGAAAATGGTGTTTTTGAAATGCGGAATGGCTTAGTTTATAGAAAAAACGGACAAAATATACTATTTTATATACCAAATGAGATGGAAGAACATTTATTGAGAAAGTATCACGATGAAATGGGTCATATGGGAAGTGATAAAGTTTTCAGTGCTATAATAAAGTCATATTGGTTTCCCAAAATGAAGGAGAAAATTAAACAATATATCTCAAATTGCCTAAAGTGTATTGCCTTTTCCTCGAAGAGTGGGAAACATGAGGGCCTCTTACATAATATACCCAAAGGAAACGTACCTTTCGAAACTGTTCATGTGGATCACTTCGGTCCAGTGTCATTTAAACATTCTAAGAAAAAATATGTATTTTTGGTAATAGATGGGTTCACTAAATTTGTTAAGTTATATGCGGTGTGTTCAGCAGGCACCAGGGAGGTCATGAGCTGTTTAAAATTGTATTTTAGTAGTTACAGTCGTCCAAAGGTATTGATATCTGATCGAGGCAGTGCGTTTACATCAAAAGATTTTGAAAATTTTTTGAAAACAAATAACGTAAAACATGTAAAAATTGCGACAGGATCGCCACAAGCCAATGGACAGGTGGAGCGCGTTAATCGTAGTCTTGCTCCAATGATAGCAAAATTAACCAGCGGTGGCTTTAATTTCAGCTTAGACAAAACTTTACCGGACATAGAGTATGCTTTAAACAATACGATGCATCGAAGTATAGGCACAACTCCAAGCGAACTACTTTTTGGAGTTTCACAAAGGGGAACTGTCGTTGACTTTCTCAGAGAAAGACTAGAAGAAAATGATTTGAATAATAATGAACGTAACTTAGCAGATATTAGGGATAAGGCAGCAGAAAATATTTCAAAGTCTCAAAATTATAATAAATTGCTGAAAGATAAACATCGGACACAAAGAAAGTATATGGAAGGAGATTATGTTATGGTAAAGAATTATATAAGTAATCCAGGTGCATGTAAAAAGATTGCCCCCAAGTTTAAAGGTCCTTATAGAGTTTGCAAAATACTTCCTAATGACAGGTATATACTTAGAGATGTCGAGGGATTTCAACTTAGCCAAATTCCATATGAAGGAATATGGGAAGTAGCAAACATGAAGCCTTGGTTAAACCATGGTCTCCCTAATGAAAGCGTAATCGGGACGATTACATGTCAGGATGGTCGAACTGTGGCAGCATTATAAATATGTAAATTATATATTGTGGTAACATCATAAATCTGTAAATTATGTATCTTATTATAAATAAAGGAGTGTGGCAGCACGATCTGCGGCCATGTTGAAGATAAAGAAGAACGAGTGCAGATCATTTAAAAAGAGCGTCCAACATAATAAAAAATTGCTTAAAGTATTGCTCTGGTCAATTGAGTAAAGTTTTTTAATAATTTTAAAAGTGACTATTCCATCAGGAGTTGAAATATCATATTTCAGCAACGTATTACGGATGGACTTAAATATATGGCAATAGTCAAATAAGCAATACACTTTAGAACCTTCGTGCATGTAAAAGGGTGTTTCTTCAGTAATTCCCACTGATTTAAAAACTGAAGAATTCGAAGCCCCTTGATCGCAGACTAAAGCCTTAACATTAAGTCCAATGGACTTTAGTGCTGCGATATTCTTATTCAAAATTTTAGATAAATTTTGAGTAAGAAGTCCACCTTTGGAAATATAGTATGAAAACACATATTTCCAACTTGAACTTAACCCTTTTACCATAAAAAAACAACACTTATTTCCTATTTTCATTTCCCGATGGCCTTCCCCATGATCTACAAATCCATCAATAATATCCCTAACTGTATTGTAAGTTAGGTCGGACTTTATGATAATTTCATCAAATAAAAGAACGCAATTACGTTCTAAAACGGACATATTTTTGGCGATTTTGCCTAAATTTGACATGACATTGGCATCGAAGCCAGGGACAACATACCTAATTGGGCGTAATCTCAAAAGAGAACTTTTGCTCGGCAAGGAGAAGCCTAAATTGTCACGCATGAATTTGTAAGCTTTGCTGGACATATGTACATATAATTAACATTTTGTGCCAATGTCTTTTCATTCATTCACTTCAAAGTGTGTTTCGTGACGATCATCCTAGCGAATGTAATAGCATCTTGGCTGGAATTCTCATCCGCAACTATTGCACGTTTTTGTAGTTCTTTATATTTTTTCTCTAAATCCTCAATAACCCCCTCTAACTCACTGACCTTTTTATTTAATTTCAGCGCATTACTTTGATAATAACGCGCGGATCGAGCAAATCGCTTGCGGCTGTCTAATGCATAGCCTTCGCAGTTACTTTCTGACCCTAATCCTAATTTGTTTTCCTCTAAGATGGAATATTTTTCAAATTCCATCAAAGTTATGTCGTCCTCTACACTATCTCCTACAGCTACTTTAGGACGAACATATGTTCTAGTGACGGGCGGGCACACCCAATCAGAGTCATCACTAGACGAGCTATGATTTAATGCTGAATCTAATCTCAAACAAGGAAAAGCCCCAGGCAAAAGTTTGAATCTAGTAACATGCTCCGTTTCAAAATGGTTGCGACAAATAAAAAGGGAATCGGAAGGCGATGCGACTATGTTGCAAGCCTTTGCCCAACTCTGTCGAACATCTTCCCTTTTAGGGAACTGGAACAGTGTCGCCCTTGATACGCAGCTGCTAATGCAGCATCTTCTCCCTAGCAGTGGAGCCGTCCACGAATGCCTAGGTGCATCGTCATATCCTATTCCAAATTAAATTGAAGATAAATTATCTTTCCATACATATGGATATTTTCTTATTTAAATATAACAAAGAAATAAATAATATTATATAATCATATTACGTAATAAAGTGCAAAGTATGGAGAAAGAGTACTCCGCGAAAGTACTTCAGTTTTAGCTTCAAAAATTATTTTTTATAGATAATAAAGAAAAAAATCACACAAATGTACAAACAATAAAAAAGCTGTCTCTGACAAATGTTATGTTTTCGGATCGTTATAACTTATAACTTTATGAGACTATGTGAAACCCCTAATTATTTTTGCATATTCGTCCTCCATTCTCCATTTATACCGAAATTCGTTTTCAGTACCTGACCACCAGAGGAATCGGAATCGTGCCAATATGTGTATGTACAGCTGTGAGCAATGAAATAGTAGTGCTTAGTAAAAGTTATATTCTGAAAATGCAAAATAACTGTTCACTAACTTTATTGCCCACTACTATTTTATTGCGCGCAGCTGTATCTATGTGTATAAAAACAAGTAATAAAGTGCTAAGTAATAAAGTGTAACCGAACAATTTATACTCTTGCAACTTGCAAGAATCAAATGAATGGAAATACTTTATGGTGTAAAACGTCAGCATTAGAATCGATTTTTATATACACATACAAAAGTTTTCCATACAACAACTTTTTCCGATCGTTCAGTTTGTATGGCAGCTACATACATAAGTATATGTAATAGTAAACCGATCTGAACAATTTCTTTCGTGAAAAACTTAATACACCCTGTTCAGGGTATAAAAAACCAATCATATAGAATAAAGCCGGTTGGATGTTCGAAAATCCTGATATTAATTACTTATGTATATAGGGGCTAACCAAGTTTGGGTTTAAATTTTATACATATGTATGTATGTATGTACATATTTTAGGCACAAAGATGCACTGTTAAGAGTAAAAGTGATATTGGCCGATATATGTATGTACTATGTACATATGCGCAACAAAACTATAAATATGTCATATTGTATACGCGAGTACCAACAAGTATAAAAGGGTATGTACATACATATGTATGTACCATTACCTAAAATGGAAAATAACGTAACAATATTTTCGAAAATTTACAGTGGCGTGATAAAACACGAAATAAAATGGATCTAGAATGAAAAAAATGTAACATTGGTTAAAACTAGTTTATATTTGGGCGCAGAACCTCAAAATGTTGGACATATGAAATATTATTTATGTAATTTGAAGTAGTGAATCGTAATCAATAAGACACTCAATTTCAAATATTTTGATGATACGTTATTTTGCATTTTAGGTGACGATATGTATGTATGTACATATGTATATTTGATAAGTACTACTCTCTAAATATACAATTATGCATACATATGTACATTATATTATTATTATACATACATATGTACATATCCATTTTTTCTATATATATAATACATACAAATGTTCATATATTACATGCATTGCTATCATACTGACGCTCGGAACACATAGAGCGCGACAGACTGCAAGCGACATTTCTCAAATATTGAAATACACACGTTCATATGGACACAGTTATGTAGTTGTGCAGCTGCCTCAATAACTGTGCCCTTAAGAACTTGTGTATTTTAATATTTGAGAAATGTCGCTTGCAGTCTGTCGCGCTCTATGTGTTCCGAGCGTCAGTACAACTGTGCAAGTTAATGACAGCCTCCACACAGCCACTTGACCATAACTGTAAACAATATTGAATCTTTACACTTTACAGTTGTGCGGCCACAAAATTTAAAGAATTTGATATACTTTTTCCGTTCACATAAACAATGGGCCTAATCATTGAATCCGCAACGAATTCGATTTCGATACGATACAGATTTTCGATCGAAAATTTTCATGCAATCATTCATTCCGTCGATAAACTGCTTTATCAAAAAACACAAATGTCAAACTACATTATCGACGGTAAATTTGACAAGTTTGAAAAATTAAATTGGCTGGGCTTTTGCTTCGTTTATATAAATATTTGAAATGGATACAATCATGTTACATTTAAGTGATAGCGATAATGAGGATGAAAATTGTATACAAATTCGTCGCGAGCGCAGAAATTTGAGGAATAATTCAAAAGACATATTGGAAATGGATGATTATAAGTGAGTATTTAGCTAAAAACGACATAGATAACTTTGTTTACATGCATATACATTTACAGTTTCTTCAAAAATTTTCGACTTGCTGCATGTCTGCGCTTCTTTGCCACAGGCAACTATCAGCATTGTGTTGGAAAGGACTTCAATATAAATGTGGCCCAATCGACATTCTCTGGAATATTAGAGGAAGTTCTAAACATTCTTGAGTACAGACTATGTTCACGGTGGATTTCTATTTACATGAATGAAAACGAAGAATTGGAATCAAAAACATTTTTTTTTTTGCCAAGTCAAAAATTCCGGGTGTGACAATGGCAGTTGATGGAACTCACATAAAGATAATGGCTCTAACGACAGATAAACATCTTTATTATAATCGCAAAGGATTCTCAAGTCTGAACGTTATGATAGTGAGACTTTTATATTTATCTTTAAACTGAATATTTATATATATTCGCTTTTCTGAATGTATATAAAGGGGTGCGACCACAAAATGCAAATACGCTACGTTAATGCAAAATATCCTGGCAGTAGTCACGATTCTCATATATGGGACTTGAGTGACATAAAAACTATCAGCGCAACCAATTATCGGAGAGGAAATGCAAATTTAATATTAGGTGAGAAACCATTGATAAAAGTACGATCACCTAATAAAAATGTACGCATTTAAGGAGACAAAGGGTATCCTCTTCAACCACGGCTCATAACTCCATTTAGAGAACCAATCACATGCCTCAGAAAAAGAAGATTTAATACGTATCATGCTAAAGGCCGAATAGTTGTTGAGAAAACAATAGGTTTACTAAAATCAGTATTTCGTTGCCTTTGCAGTGAACGAGGACTACATTACGCACCATATAAAGCAGCGCGTATTGTTAATTTCTGCTGTGCATTGCATAATATTCGTTTGCATTTTAATTCTAACGAAAATTTTAATGAGCCACACCTGGATATATCTGAAAATGAATATTCAAACAATGATGACAATGATTTAAATGATATGCCTACCGACGAAGCAAATAGAATAAGAGAAACTTTTTTAGATATGTTTTAGTATAAGTTCATATATAACTAAATATGTTGAGTTCATTTTTATTAAAACTAAGTTAAAAAACGTAAAAATTCATTAAAATGTAAATATTTTGAATTAATAATAAAAACTTATGGATTATTTAAATG
>JAPZAG010000896.1:0-47149 GCA_027475135.1 Bactrocera correcta | reverse complement strand
GCATGTAGAAGAATTCCGTAACCTTTTATTTAGGTATAAAGTCGATTTTCTTGTATATACACATTTAGCAAGCGATATCGAAATGCCTCAAATCATCAGTTTACCATACTTAAGTTAATAAACCTTCTTTATCCTACGGAAGTTTACATAAAGCCGGTATAACGGCAGTGCATTTGGAAGAATTCCGTAATCTTATATTTAGGTATAAAGTCTATTTTGTTGTACATACTCATTTAGCAATCGACATCGAAATGCTTCAAATCATTAGTTTAACATATTTAAGTTAATTAACCTTCTTTATCGTATTGAAGTTTATATAAAGCCATGGCGGCAGAACGACAGCGCATGTAGAAGAATTCCGTAATCTTATATTTAGGTATGAAGTCGATTTTCTTGTATATACACATTTAGCAATCGATATCGAAATGCCTCAAATCATTAGTTTAACATATTTAAGTTAATTAACCCCTTTTATCTTACTGAAGTCTACAAACGCCTTAACGGCATAACGGCAGTGCATATAGAAGAATTCCGTTATCATATATTTAGGTATAAAGTCGATTTTCTTGTACATACACATTTAGCAATCGATATCGAAATGCCTCAAATCATTAGTTTAACATATTTATGTTAATTAACCTTCTTTAACATATTGAAGTTGATATAAAGCCATGGCGGCATAACGACAGTACATTTGGAAGATTTCCGTAATCTTATATTTAGGTATAAAGTCGATTTTCTTGTATATACTCATTTAGCAATCGATTTCGAAATGCATCAAATCATTAGTTTAACATATTTAAGTTAATTAACCCTCTATATCTTACTAAAGTCTACAAAAGCCTTAACAGCATAACGTCAGTGCATTTGGAAGAATTCCGTAATCTTATATTTAGGTATAAAGTCGATTTTCTTGTATATACACATTTAGCAATCGATATCGAGATGCTTCAACTCATAAGCTTTACATATTTAAGTTAATAAACCTTCTTTAACGATCTGAATTTGGCATATAGCCACGGCGGTATTACGGCAGTGCATGTAAAAGAATTCCGTAACCTTTTATTTAGGAATAAAGTCGATTTTCTTTTATATACACATTTAGATATCGATATTGAAATGCTTCAAATCATTAGTTTAACATATTTAAGTTACTTAACCCTCTTTTTCTTACTGAAGTCTGCAAAAGCCTTAACGGCATAACGGCAGTGCATCTCGAAAAATTACGTAATCTTATATTTAGGTATGAATTCGTTTTTCTTGTATATACTCATTTAGCAATCGATATCGAAAATCTTCAAATCATTAGTTTAACATATTTAAGTTAATTAACCTTCTTTGACGTAATGAAGGTGACATAAAGCCATGGCGGCATAACAGCAGTGCATGCAGAAGAATTCCGTAATCTTATATTTAGGTATATAGTCGATTTCCTTGTATATACACATTTAGCAATCGATATCGAAATGCTTCAAATAACAGGTTTAGCATATTTAGGTTAATTTACCTTCTTTATCTTACTGAAGTTTACATTAAGCCATAGCGGCATAACGGCAGTATATTTGGGTGAATTCCGTAATCTTTTATTTAGGTATAAAATCGATTTTCTTGTATATACACATTTAGCAATCGATATAGAAATGCTTCAGCTCATTAGTTTAACATATTTAAGTTAATAAACCTTCTTTGACGATTTGAAGTGGGCATATAACCATGGAGGCATAACGGCAGTGCATGTAGAAGAATTCGAAAATCTTATATTTAGGTATAAAGTCGATTTTCTTGTATATACATATTTAGCTACCGATATCGAAATGCTTCAAATCATTAGTTTAACATATTTAAGTTAATTAACCTTCTTTAACGTATTGAAGTTGACATAGAGCCATGGCGGCATAACAACAGTACATTTGTTTAACATATTTAAGTTAAGTTTAACATATTTAAGTTAATAAAACTTCTTTAACGCACTGAAGTCTACATAAAGCCTTAACGGTATAACTGCACTGCATTTAGAAGAATTCCGTTATCTTATATTTAGGTATAAATATGACTTTCTTGTATATACTCATTTAGCAAGCGATATCAAAATGCATCAAACCATTAGTTTAACATATTTAAAATAATTAAACTTCTTTAACTTATTGAAGTTGATACAAAGCCATGGCGGCATAACGACAGTACATTTGGAAGAATTCCGTAATCTTATATTTAGGTATAAAGTCGATTTTCTTGTATATACACATTCAGCAATCGATATCAAAATACTTCAAATCATTAGTTTAACATATTTAAGTTAATAAACCTTCTTTAACGCACTGAAGTCTACATAAAGCCTTAACGGCATAACGGCAGTGCATTTAGAAGAATTCCGTTATCTTATATTTAGGTAGAAATTCGATTTTCTTGTATATACACATTTAGCAAGCGATATCGAAATGCTTCAAATCCTTAGTTTAACATATTTAAGTTAATTAACCTTCTTTAACGTATTGAAGTTGATAAAGAGCCATGGCGGCATAACGACAGTACATTTGGAAGAACTCCGTAGTCTTATATTTAGGCATAAAGTCGATTTTCTTGTATATATGCATTAAGCAATCGATATCGAAATGCTTCAAATAACTGGTTTAACATATTTAAGTTAATAAACCTTCTTTAACGAACTGAAGTTAATATAAAGCCATAACGGCCTAACGGCAGTGCATTTAGAAGAATTACGTAATCTTGTATTTAGGTATGAATTCGATTTTCTTGTATATACTCATTTAGCAATCGATATCGAGATGCTTCAACTCATTAGCTTAACATATTTAAGTTAATAAACCTTCTTTAACGATCTGAAGTTGGCATAACGGCAGTGCATTTAGAAGAATTACGCAATCTTATATTTAGGTATGTAGTCGATTTTGTTGTGTATATGCATTTAGCAATCGATATCGAGATGCTTCAAATCATTAGTTTAATATATTTTAGTTAATTAACCTTCTTTATCCTGCTGAAGTTAACATATAGCCATGGCGCCATAACGGCAGTGCATGTAGAAGAATTCCGTAATCTTATATTTAGGTATGTAGTCGATTTTCTTGGATTTACACATTTAGCAATCGATATCGAAAATCTTCAAATAGGTGGTTTAGCATATTTAGGTTAATTAACCTTTTTTATCGTACTGAAGTTTAAATAAAGCCATAACGGCAGTATATTTGGGTGAATTCCGTAATCTTTTATTAACGTATAGAATCGATTTTCTTGTATATACACATTAAGCAATCGATATCGAAATGCTTCAACTCATTAGTTTAACATATTTAAGTTAATAAACCTTCTTTAACGATCTGAAGTTGGCATAACGGCAGTGGATGTAGAAGAATTCCGTAATCTTATATTTAGGTATAAAGTCGATTTTCTTGTATATACTCATTTAGCGATCGATATCGAGATTCTTCAACTCATTAGCTTAACATATTTAAGTTAATAAACCTTCTTTAGCGAACTATATTTGGCATATAGCCGCAGCGGTATTACGGCAGTGCATGTAGAAGAATTCCGTAACCTTTTATTTAGGTATAAAGTCGATTTTCTTGTATATACACATTTAGCAAGCGATATCGAAATGCCTCAAATCATCAGTTTACCATACTTAAGTTAATAAACCTTCTTTATCCTACGGAAGTTTACATAAAGCCGGTATAACGGCAGTGCATTTGGAAGAATTCCGTAATCTTATATTTAGGTATAAAGTCTATTTTGTTGTACATACTCATTTAGCAATCGACATCGAAATGCTTCAAATCATTAGTTTAACATATTTAAGTTAATTAACCTTCTTTATCGTATTGAAGTTTATATAAAGCCATGGCGGCAGAACGACAGCGCATGTAGAAGAATTCCGTAATCTTATATTTAGGTATGAAGTCGATTTTCTTGTATATACACATTTAGCAATCGATATCGAAATGCCTCAAATCATTAGTTTAACATATTTAAGTTAATTAACCCTTTTATCTTACTGAAGTCTACAAACGCCTTAACGGCATAACGGCAGTGCATATAGAAGAATTCCGTTATCATATATTTAGGTATAAAGTCGATTTTCTTGTACATACACATTTAGCAATCGATATCGAAATGCCTCAAATCATTAGTTTAACATATTTATGTTAATTAACCTTCTTTAACATATTGAAGTTGATATAAAGCCATGGCGGCATAACGACAGTACATTTGGAAGATTTCCGTAATCTTATATTTAGGTATAAAGTCGATTTTCTTGTATATACTCATTTAGCAATCGATTTCGAAATGCATCAAATCATTAGTTTAACATATTTAAGTTAATTAACCCTCTATATCTTACTAAAGTCTACAAAAGCCTTAACAGCATAACGTCAGTGCATTTGGAAGAATTCCGTAATCTTATATTTAGGTATAAAGTCGATTTTCTTGTATATACACATTTAGCAATCGATATCGAGATGCTTCAACTCATAAGCTTTACATATTTAAGTTAATAAACCTTCTTTAACGATCTGAATTTGGCATATAGCCACGGCGGTATTACGGCAGTGCATGTAAAAGAATTCCGTAACCTTTTATTTAGGAATAAAGTCGATTTTCTTTTATATACACATTTAGATATCGATATTGAAATGCTTCAAATCATTAGTTTAACGTATTAAAATAATAAACATTTTTTAGCTTACTGAAGTCTACATAAAGCCTTAACGGTATAACGGCAGTGCATTTAGAAGAACCCCGTTATCTTATATTTAGGTATAAATTCGATTTTCTTGTATATAAACATTTAGCAAGCGATAACGAAATGCTTCAAGTCATTAGTTTAACATATTTAAGTTAATTAACCTTCTTTATCTTACTGAAGTTGACATAAAGCCATAACGGTATAACGGCAGTGCATTTGGAAGAATTCCGTAATCTTATATTTAGGTATAAAGTCGATTTTGTTGTATATACACATTTAGCAATCGATATCGAGATGCTTCGACTCATTAGTTTAACATATTTAAGTTAATTAACCCTTCTTTAACGTATTGAAGTTGACATAGAGCCATGGCGGCATAACAACAGTACATTTGTTTAACATATTTAAGTTAAATTTAACATATTTAAGTTAATAAAACTTCTTTAACGCACTGAAGTCTACATAAAGCCTTAACGGTATAACTGCACTGCATTTAGAAGAATCCCGTTATCTTATATCTAGGTATAAATTCGATTTTCTTGTATATACACATTAAGCAATCGATATCGAAATGCTTCAAATCCTTAGTTTAACATATTTAAGTTAATTAACCTTCTTTAACTTATTGAAGTTGATAAAGAGCCATGGCGGCATAACGACAGTACATTTGGAAGAACTCCGTAGTCTTATATTTAGGCATAAAGTCGATTTTCTTGTATATATGCATTAAGCAATCGATATCGAAATGCTTCAAATAACTGGTTTAACATATTTAAGTTAATAAACCTTCTTTAACGATCTGAAGTTGGCATAACGGCAGTGGATGTAGAAGAATTCCGTAATCTTATATTTAGGTATAAAGTCGATTTTCTTGTATATACTCATTTAGCGATCGATATCGAGATTCTTCAACTCATTAGCTTAACATATTTAAGTTAATAAACCTTCTTTAACGAACTATATTTGGCATATAGCTGCAGCGGTATTACGGCAGTGCATGTAGAAGAATTCCGTAACCTTTTATTTAGGTATAAAGTCGATTTTCTTGTATATACACATTTAGCAAGCGATATCGAAATGCCTCAAATCATCAGTTTACCATACTTAAGTTAATAAACCTTCTTTATCCTACTGAAGTTTACATAAAGCCGGTATAACGGCAGTGCATTTGGAAGAATTCCGTAATCTTATAGTTAGGTATAAAGTCTATTTTGTTGTACATACTCATTTAGCAATCGACATCGAAATGCTTCAAATCATTAGTTTAACATATTTAAGTTAATTACCCTTCTTTATCGTATTGAAGTTTATATAAAGCCATGGCGGCAGAACGACAGTGCATGTAGAAGAATTCCGTAATCTTATATTTAGGTATGAAGTCGATTTTCTTGTATATACACATTTAGCAATCGATATCGAAATGCCTCAAATCATTAGTTTAACATATTTAAGTTAATTAACCCCTTTTATCTTACTGAAGTCTACAAACGCCTTAACGGCATAACGGCAGTGCATGTAGAAGAATTCCGTTATCTTATATTTAGGTATAAAGTCGATTTTCTTGTACATACACATTTAGCAATCGATATCGGAATGCCTCAAATCATTAGTTTAACATATTTAAGTTAATTAACTTCTTTAACATATTGAAGTTGATATAAAGCCATGGCGGCATAACGGCAGTACATTTGGAAGAATTCCGTAATCTTATATTTAGGTATAAAGTCGATTTTCTTGTATATACTCATTTAGCAATCGATTTCGAAATGCATCAAATCATTAGTTTAACATATTTAAGTTAATTAACCCTCTATATCTTACTTAAGTCTACAAAAGCCTTAACAGCATAACGGCAGTGCATTTGGAAGAATTCCGTAATCTTATATTTAGGTATAAAGTCGATTTTGTTGTATATACACATTTAGCAATCGATATCGAGATGCTTCGACTCATTAGTTTAACATATTTAAGTTAATTAACCCTCTTTAACTTACTGAAGTCTACAAAAGCCTTAACGGCATAAGGGCAGTGCATTTGGAAGAATTCCGTAATCTTATATTTAGGTATAAAGTCGATTTTGTTGTATATACACATTTAGCGATCGATATCGAGATGCTTCAACTCATTAGCTTAACATATTTAAGTTAATAAACCTTCTTTAACGATCTGAATTTGGAATATAGCCACGGCGGTATTACGGCAGTGCATGTAAAAGAATTCCGTAATCTTTTATTTAGGTATAAAATCGATTTTCTTGTAGGTACACATTTAGCAATCGACATAGAAATGCTTCAGCTCATTAGTTTAACATATTTAAGATAATAAACCTTCTTTGACGATCTGAAGTGGGCATATAGCCATGGAGGCATAACGGCAGTGCATGTAGAAGAATTTGAAAATCTTATATTTAGGTATAAAGTCGATTTTCTTGTATATACATATTTAGCTATCGATATCGAAATGCTTCAAATCATTAGTTTAACATATTTAAGTTAATTAACCTTCTTTAACGTATTGAAGTTGACATAGAGCCATGGCGGCATAACAACAGTACATTTGTTTAACATATTTAAGTTAAGTTTAACATATTTAAGTTAATAAAATTTCTTTAACGCACTGAAGTCTACATAAAGTCTTAACGGTATAACTGCACTGCATTTAGAAGAATTCCGTTATCTTATATTTAGGTATAAATATGACTTTCTTGTATATACTCATTTAGCAAGCGATATCAAAATGCATCAAACCATTAGTTTAACATATTTAAAATAATTAAACTTCTTTAACTTATTGAAGTTGATACAAAGCCATGGCGGCATAACGACAATACATTTGGAAGAATTCCGTAATCTTATATTTAGGTATAAAGTCGATTTTCTTGTATATACACATTCAGCAATCGATATCGAAGTACTTCAAATCATTAGTTTAACATATTTAAGTTAATAAACCTTCTTTAACGCACTGAAGTCTACATAAAGCCTTAACGGCATAACGACAGTGCATTTAGAAGAATTCCGTTATCTTATATTTAGGTAGAAATTCGATTTTCTTGTATATACACATTTAGCAAGCGATACGAAATGTTTCAAATCCTTAGTTTAACATATTTAAGTTAATTAACCTTCTTTAACGTATTAAAGTTGATAAAGAGCCATGGCGGCATAACGACAGTACTTTTGGGAAGAACTCCGTAGTCTTATATTTAGGTATAAAGTCGTTTTTCTTGTATATATGCATTAAGCAATCGATATCGAAATGCTTCAAATAACTGGTTTAACATATTTAAGTTAATAAACCTTCTTTAACGAAGTGAAGTTAATATAAACCCATAACGGCATAACGGCAGTGCATTTAGAAGAATTACGTAATCTTATATTTAGGTATGAATTCGATTTTCTTGTATATACTCATTTAGCAATCGATATCGAGATGCTTCAACTCATTAGTTTAACATATTTAAGTTAATAAACCTTCTTTAACGATCTGAAGTTGGCATAACGGCAGTGCATTTAGAAGAACTACGTAATCTTATATTTAGGTATGTAGTCGATTTTGTTGTATATACACTTTTAGCAATCGATATCGAGATGCTTCAAATCATTAGTTTAACATATTTTAGTTAATTAACCTTCTTTATCCTACTGAAGTTAACATAAAGCCATGGCGCCATAACGGAAGTGCATGTAGAAGAATTCCGTAATCTTATATTTAGGTATGTAGTCGATTTTCTTGGATTTACACATTTAGCAATCGATATCGAAAATCTTCAAATAGGTGGTTAAGCATATTAAGGTTAATTAACCTTCTTTACGTACTGAAGTTTAAAAAAACCCATAACGGCATAACGGCAGTATATTTGTTGAATTGTATATACACATTAAGCAATCGATATCGAAATGCTTCAACTCATTAGTTTAATATATTTAAGTTAATAAACCTTCTTTAACGATCTGAAGTTGGCATAACGGCAGTGGATGTAGAAGAATTCCGTAATCTTATATTTAGGTATAAAGTCGATTTTCTTGTATATGCTCATTTAGCGATCGATATCGAGATGCTTCAACTCATTAGCTTAACATATTTAAGTTAATAAACCTTCTTTAACGATCTATATTTGGCATATAGCCACTGCGGTATTACGGCAGTGCATGTAGAAGAATTCCGTAACCTTTTATTTGGGTATAAAGTCGATTTTCTTTTATATACACATTTAGATATCGATATTGAAATGCTTCAAATCATTAGTTTAACGTATTAAAATAATAAACATTTTTTAGCTTACTGAAGTCTACATAAAGCCTTAACGGTATAACGGCAGTGCATTTAGAAGAACCCCGTAATCTTATATTTAGGTGTAAATTCGATTTTCTTGTATAAATTACAAGACCGGTTGTTTAGTTTATGATTTTCTTTATTTCCCTTGCTTGGAGCAAGGGCAGCCGAAAAGGCTGGGCGAGTAAATACAACTGAACCGTCTTAAAGTTATTGTAGCGGCGACTACGCCTAAATACCTGTCTGAATAACACACGCTCTGCCACGTGATTTGCCAGCGCAGTAGCAGCGATAGGTGTTTGTTGTTGTCACGAGCAACTCGTTGAGCGCTTCGTCAGCAATATCGTTGGAAAAAAAATTTTTCGCACGCTCAGCCCCAGACGCATCGTCAGCGATTTCGGTGGAATTGAAATGTTGTCCGGAAGCGTGTTGTTACTCTTGTTCCTTTGTTGTTGGCTACTATGGTGTGTTAACTTATAAGTTAACTTATAACACCGAACAAACCAACAACAAACACCTATCGCTGCTACTGCGCTGGCAAATCACGTGGCAGAGCGTGTGTTATTCAGACAGGTATTTAGGCGTAGTCGCCGCTACAATAACTTTAAGACGGTTCAGTTGTATTTACTCGCTCAACTTTTACGGCTGCCCTTGCTCCAAGCAAGGGAAATAAAGAAAATCATAAATTAAACAACCGGTCTTGTAATTGGCGCCCAACGTGGGGCCACAACAAAATCCTTGTAAAGGAAAATTTTCGTAGCCACGGTGCTCGGACGCACGCCACGCCGAGGCGTAGCCATCGAGGGACTAAACTAACAACCATCGAGGGACTAAACTAACAGCCATCGAGGGACTAAATTAACAACCATCGAGGGACTAAACTTACAACCATCGAGGGACTAAAACTATTACTATTACTACAATATGAAAGAATCTATGTAAGTAGAGTGCTCGGATATTGAATATTCGTTGAAATTGAAGCATCAGCTTAAAAAATATTAATATAAATATTAATTTAAGTAAAAATTGTTTTAATTTGAAAATAAAAAATTTTAAAGTGAATAAAGAATAAAAGGAATATCAAGGAACATGGACGAAAATATTCTTCGCGCCGTGCTGGGTCCCGCTGTGCGGACAGCAACGGAGCAGACGAGACGAGACTTCCAAACGACTATTGACGAACTTACCGCTAGGTTAACACTAGTCGAAAGACCAGTTCAGGTAGAGGAGTATAGGGAGATTGCAATTGACCCCACTGTTAGGTGCGATGAGTCGCTGGATGTTGTAAAGTCGTTGCCAGAGTTCAATAGTGACCATTCACGATACGTGTCGTGGCGCCAGGCGGCTCATACCGCGTATAAAATTTTTGAAAACGCGCAGGGCAGCTCGAAACATTACCAGGCAGTGGCTATTATTAGGAACAAAGTAGTTGGATCTGCGGATGCGACACTATCGTCGTTTAATACAATTCTCAATTTCAAAGCCATAATAGCAAGGCTCGATTTTACCTACTCGGACAAAAAACCCGTCTACATATTGGAACAAGAAATGTCCACCCTCCGGCAGGGAAGACTATCTATTACAGCATTTTACGATGAGGTGGGAAAGAAACTAACGGCTATTATCAACAAAAATTTGATGACCTACGAAAACAAGAAGGACGTCTTGGAATCACTTAATACCAAGTATCGTCAGGACGCATTAAGGGTGTTCATATCGGGTCTTAACCACCCGCTGTGCGATATTCTATTTTCTTCAAGGCCAGCTGACATGGCATCGGCCTTGGCACTCGCACAAGAACTGGAACCCAAACCAGACACGCTCTTTATTTGCTCAGAGGTTTTCAGACACTAAATTCCCAGCCAATGGCATGCAATCACGCAATTTCACCGGAATGCCGTTAATAAGCCCTCACTTCCTTAGGCAGTCAGAGGGGCAACCGCAACAGAGACCTATTTCCAGGCCCACCCCAATGGATGTGGATCCAAGCCTCTCTAAACTCAGATATCCAACGCAGAATATAGGTTCCAATTTTAAAGCAGCACCACAAGTGGTACAACCATCAACTTCCTCTCCTATCGCAAGGAATTTCCCTTCTGGAAGAACAGCCTTCGGGAACCAATACCCGAGAAATATTATAACTTCTGATACTCAACAGGCACAGAAAAGACAACGCGATAGTGACCGTGCTAACCTAAATAAGATACAACGCTTGAACCACTTAGGACAAAGTACCGTAAGGGACGATATTAATGGGGATCCCAACTGTTATTACCAACCCGAATATTTTGATGACTATGGATACAACGAGAACTCTTATACTGACTGTCCACCCCAAGAAGAAACTACAGACGAGATAAATTTTTTAGGGGTAGATCCCTGCTACCATATGTTAGCAGGACATTCGGAGGAAAGCAATTAAAATTATTGATAGATACAGGTACGTCCAAAAACTACATTAAAGAATTCAACTGGAAGGGTATCAAACATGTAGCATCACCCTTCTTTGTTACGTCAATTCATGGCAAGAACGAAGTCACCAAGAAATGCACCATAAATATTTTCAATACAAATACCTCATTTTTCATTTTATCGACCCTGCATACTTTCGACGGTATAATCGGCTATGACCTTCTACGAGAAATAGACGCCAGACTGGACATAAAAAAGGGCATTATTAATTATAGGGGCTGTTCAGAAAAACTAATGTACTTCTATTGTAAGGATGTTAACAGCATCATTGCCAATGAAGACATCGAGCAATTGAAATTAAAACACGCTGCGGTTTTTTCCGACCCAAATGAGTCCTTGCCATACAACACAAATATCATAGCCACCGTACGCACGGAAGATAACGAACCAGTTTACGCCAAGTCGTACCCATACCCAATGGCAGCTTCCGCGTTCGTGAACGAAGAAGTGAGTAATCTGTTGCGCGATGGCATTATAAGGCCATCACGATCGCCTTATAACAGCCCAGTGTGGGTGGTGTACAAAAAAGGAACAAACGAGGCAGGGGGCAGGAAGATGCGTATGGTAATAGATTTCAAAAAACTAAATGCGAAAACCATCAGCGATAGATACCCCATTCCCGATACTTCGGTCATTCTGGCCAACCTGGGAAAATCATCACTTTTCACTACTATAGATTTAAAATCCGGTTTCCACCAAATCACGCTGGCGGAGAAGGATAGAGAAAAAACCGCATTCTCCGTAAACAACGGAAAATACGAGTTTTGCAGGTTACCATTTGGTCTGAAAAACGGTCCCAGCATTTTCCAGCGCGCCATCGATGACGTCCTCAGAGACGAAATCGGTAGGAGCTGTCACGTCTATATAGACGACATAATTATATTCTCCGGTGACTACGAAACACACCTGCAAGATGTGAGCCGGATTCTTGAAAAAATTTTACTCGGCCAATATGAGGGTATCCTTGGAAAAAACTCAGTTCTTTAAAACTGAGGTTGAATTTCTTGGATTTGTTGTTTCCAAAGATGGCATTCGAACATCAAAAGAGAAAGTGCAGGACATTGTGAACTACGAAGTTCCGAAAACGCTGCGCGCTTTGCGCTCATTCCTAGGGTTGTCCGGTTATTATCGGCGCTTCATTAAAGACTACGCACAAATTGCCAAACCCCTAACAAAATATTTAGGGGGTGAAAATGGAACAATTGGCGCAAATGTTTCTAAAAAAATAGAAATTGTATTTGATGATGAAGCCCATAAAGCTTTCCAGAGAATTAAAAATATTTTTTCCTCAGAGGATATCCTTCTTCTCTACCCAGACTACGATAAAACCCCTTTTATTGAACCACAGATGCGTCCTCTCATGCCTTAGGCGCGGTGCTTTCACAGGGAGGCAGACCTATTACTATATATCGCGAACCTTATCTCAGGCAGAGAAACATTATGCAACCAATGAGCGAGAGCTCCTCGCAATTGTTTGGGCTCTTCAGAAACTTAGAAATTACCTATATGGTGCGAATAACATTAACATTTATCGGATCATCAACCCCTCACCTTCTCGATTTCGGACAAAAATCCGAATGCTAAGCTAAAGCGATGGAGGGCTTTCGTGGAGGAATTTTCACCTAAATTTCACTAAAAGCCAGGTAAGGAAAACGTTGTGGCGGATGCATTATCGAGACAACATATAAATACCTTAGACCCTAAAGCAGATCCCCCATCAGATGACGAGACGGCTCATAGCGAGGAATCGTCAACAGACGTTATCACCACCTCTCCGAATCCCATCAATTCCTTAAAAATCAGATAATCCTTGAAGAAGGGCCCACCCTCAAAAACCACGAAAATTTTGTTCAAGTCACAAATCAGGCACCATATAACCTTTCAAAACATAGATGCAATCTTTGAACAGATAAAGGACTGCATTAACCCCAATACTACTAACGGATTACTTTGCGAGCTTTCTGTCCTTGGGAAAATCCAAAACAAGATCAAAAATGATTATCCAGCCGTGAAGTTCGTCCACACAAAGTTTTTGGTCACGGACATCTTTAATGAAGACGACCAAAAGGAAATTCTTCATACAGAGCACAGCAGAGCGCATCGCTCCCTTAAGGAAAACGTGTTGCAAGTCTTGAGAGATTACTATTTTCCGCATATGCGCAAAATGCTGAAGGAAATAATCGTAAACTGTAAAATTTGCCAGGAAGCAAAGTTCCAACGCCATCCATCAAACCCCGAAATAGGACGCACACCGATTTCCCAGCAAACCTGGTGAGATACTCCATATAGACATTTTTTCGACGGACGGCAAACACTACTTGACCTGCATAGACAAATTTTCGAAATTTGCCTTAGTCCAATCAATTGCTTCTAGATCAATAGCAGATATAAAGGAACCTATAATTCGTATCATAAATTTTTTCAAAAATACCAAAAGTTTTGTTTGCGACAATGAGAAATCTCTAAACTCAAATACTGTAAAAACCCTACTGAAAGATCATTTCAATATTTCGATTTTTACAACACCGCCTCACCATAGTACAACGAATGGACAGATAGAGCGGTTTCACGGCACACTTTCAGAAATTAGCAGATGCATTAAATTGGGCCAGGGTTTAAACGACACGAACGACCTTATACTGCTCGCCGCATACAAATACAATAGGACAATTCATTCAGTGACAAGACAACGGCCCATTGACATTATTCATTCTGATACACGAAATTTTTAGATGAAGTCAAAGACAGCTTGATCAAAGCACAAAATTCTGACCTTAGCTACCACAACCGAAAAAGGGTAACAAAAAATTTTTTAAACCAGGTGAGAAGGTCTTTATAAAGGCCAACAGGAGACTTGGTAACAAACTTTGCAAATTATACACAGAAAAAGTAGTTCAAAAAGATCTGGGAACAACCGTTCTTATCGACGGAAAACAAATTCACAAAAGGGAATCTGAGATAATTTTGTTTTATCATTAGGCTCCTGATTTTGATGGCGGCTGCGTTATCGCGGTCAGAAATTCTGAATTTCACTGAGTCCGTCTACATTCCTATTTCGGACGGGGAGGTTGCAATTTACCGCCAGTACAAACACATCATTCACCACCTGAATTTGACCATTTACGAGAACATAGCCGAAGAAACGCATAATCTTCTTGAGAACTTCCCGCAGTCTCACATTAGGAAAACCGTTCGACTGGACATAGACCGCATATTACGATTAATAGATTCATTAAGAATTCATCACCGACAATCCCGTAGCATAAACTTTCTTGGCACCGCTCTCAAATACGTAGCTGGAACTCCCGATTTCGATGACTTTAACCAACTTCAAACACGGGCAGAATCCCTGATTGAAGCAAACGAACAACAGATTTACATTAATAGCCAGCTCCAAGTTAAAATTAACCAGTTAACCGACACCGTAAACAAATTGATTAGCTCGACCAAACAGCATGAGATTGACACTGGACACCTTTTTGACTTGATATCAGCAAGAAACAGAGCGTTAATAGACGAAATAGAATCAGCTCTTTATTCCGTAACTTTGGGTAGGATACAATTAATTAACCCAATATTGTTAAATAGTGATGAGGTTAAAAATTTACTAACTAACGAGCACTCTACAGGTATTACAATAAGCGATTTACTAACAGTCTCAAAATTAAAAATTTTGCAAAATTATAATAACATATATTTCGTAATTAAATACCCAGTGGTAGAACAAAATTGTAAGAAAATTAGGATTAAACCAGTTGTAAAAAATTTTTAAATCAATTATGATAGAGACCAGTGTAGTATCTAAATGCAACAATACATATCAACAACTAGCGAATTGTAAAAATTCTTTATCAACAATATTTTGTCAAATGTCAAACATGAATAGCTCTTGCGTGTTGAATTTGTTAAGCCAGCGCCTAGCGTCCTGCCAGACTATTACAGCTGATCATATCGAAGCGGTGGAAGAAATTGACGACGGTTTAATTATTATAAATGATAAATTGGTTGAAGTTCGCGAGGGAAACTCCCCGCCAGTAATTTTGAATGGGACATTCATGATAAAGTTCACAGAGAATGCTACCATCAATGGCACTACGTACACCAACTGGAGGAAGATTGTGCGCGCGCATCCCGAGGCCGCACCCGCACAATTTGTGAACCTGACAAATCATACCACACCCTTGTCACTTCCTTACCTGCACAACATTAACCAAAAAAATCTGCGACACATTGCATCATTGAGGGGGCTTGTCGAAGCACAGTCGTCTCAGTGGCTTATAGCCTACACCTTAACAATAGTATTTTTTATTGTTTGCATATCAGCCTACATAATCTACAAAGTACGGAAGCGCAGTGCTAATATTGCAATATTGAGCAGCGTTCTTAAGGGATCCGTGGACGTCCCCTCTTCTAGCGGGGGAGTAGTTAACACACCATAGTAGCCAACAACAAAGGAACAAGAGTAACAACACGCTTCCGGACAACATTTCAATTCCACCGAAATCGCTGACGATGCGTCTGGGGCTGAGCGTGCGAAAATTATTTTTCCAACGATATTGCTGACGAAGCGCTCAACGAGTTGCGGTGACAACAACAAACACCTATCGCTGCTACTGCGCTGGCAAGTCACGTGGCAGAGCGTGTGTTATTCAGACAGGTATTTAGGCGTAGTCGCCGCTACAATAACTTTAAGACGGTTCAGTTGTATTTACTCGCTCAACTTTTACGGCTGCCCTTGCTCCAAGCAAGGGAAATAAAGAAAATCATAAATTAAACAACCGGTCTTGTAATTTATATAAACATTTAGCAAGCGATAACGAAATGCTTCAAGTCATTAGTTTAACATATTTAAGTTAATTAACCTTCTTTATCTTACTGAAGTTTACATAAAGCCATAACGGTATAACGGCAGTGCATTTGGAAGAATTCCGTAATCTTATATTTAGGTATAAAGTCGATTTTGTTGTATTTACACATTTAGCAATCGATATCGAGATGCTTCGACTCATTAGTTTAACATATTAAGTTAATAAACTTTCTTTAACGTAAGGAAGGTGATATAAAGCCACGGCGGCATAACGACAGTGCATGTAGAGGAATTCCGTAATCTTATATTTAAGTATATAGTCGATTTTCTTGTATTTACACCATTAGTCATTAGTTTAACATATTTAAGTAAATTATTCCTCTTTATCTTACTGAAGTCTACAAAAGCCTTAACAGCATAACGGCAGTGCATTTGGAAGAGTTCCATAATCTTATATTTAGGTATTAAGTCGATTTTGTTGTATATACGCATTTAGCAATCGACATCGAAATGCTTCAACTCATTAGTTTAACTAATTTAAGTTAATAAACCTTCTTTAACGAACTGAAGTTGTCATAAAGCCATGGCGGCATAACGGCAGTGCATGTAGAAGAATTCCGTTATCTTATATTTAGGTATTAAGTCGATTTTCTTGTATATACACATTTAGCAAGCGATATCGAAATGCTTCAAATCATTAGTTTAACATATTTAAGTTAATAAACCTTCTTTAACTCACTGAAGTCTACATAAAGCCTTAACGGTATAACTGCAGTGCATTCAGAAGAATTCCGTAATCTTATATTTAGGTATAAAGTCGATTTTGTTGTATTTATACATTTAGCAATCGATATCGAGATGCCTCGACTCATTAGTTTAACATATTAAGTTAATAAACATTTTTTAGCTTACTGAAGTCTACATAAAGCCTTAACGGTATAACGGCAGTGCATTTAGAAGAATTCCGTTATCTTATATTTAGGTATAAATTCGATTTTCTTGTATATACACATTTAGCAAGCGATATCGAAATGCTTCAAATTATTAGTTTAACATATTTAAGTTAATTAACATTCTTTAACGATCTGAATTTGGCATATAGCCACGGCGTTATTACGGCAGTGCATGTAGAAGAATTCCGTAATCTTATATTTAGGTATAAAGTCGATTTTCTTGTATATATGCACTTAGCAATCGATATCGAAATGCTTCAGATAACTGGTTTAACATATTTTAGCTAATAAACCTCCTTTAGCGAACTGAAGGTGACATAAAGCCATAACGGCACTGCATTTGGAAGAATTCCGTAGTCAGTGCATTTAAAAGAATTCCGTTATCTTATATTTAGGTATAAAGTCGATTTTCTTGTATTTACACATTTAGCAATCGATAGCGAGATGCTTCAACTCATTAGTTTAACATATTTAAGTTAATAAACCTTCTTTAACGAACTGAAGTTGGCATAAAGCCATGGCGGCATAACGGCAGTGCATGTAGAAGAATTCCGTTATCTTATATTTAGGTATTAAGTCGATTTTCTTGTATATACACATTTAGCAATCGATATCAAAATGCTTCAAATCATTAGTTTAACATATTTAAGTTAATAAACCTTCTTTAACTCACTGAAGTCTACATAAAGTCTTAACGGTATAACTGCAGTGCATTCAGAAGAATTCCGTAATCTTATATTTAGGTATAAAGTCGATTTTGTTGTATTTATACATTTAGCAATCGATATCGAGATGCTTCGACTCATTAGTTTAACATATTAAGTTAATAAACATTTTTTAGCTTACTGAAGTCTACATAAAGCCTTAACGGTATAACGGCAGTGCATTTAAAAGAATTCCGTTGTCTTATATTTAGGTATAAATTCGATTTTCTTGTATATACACATTTAGCAAGCGATATCGAAATGCTTCAAATTATTAGTTTAACATAATTAAGTTAATTAACATTCTTTATCCTGCTGAAGTTTACACAAAGCCATAACGGTATAACGGCAGTGCATTTAGAAGAATTCCGTTATCTTATATTTAGGTATAAATTCGATTTTCTTGTATATACACATTTAGCAAGCGATATCGAAATGCTTCAAATTATTAGTTTAACATATTTAAGTTAATTAAAATTCTTTATCCTGCTGAAGTTTACATAAAGCCATAACGGTATAACGGCAGTGCATTTGGAAGAATTCCGTAATCTTATATTTAGGTATAAAGTCGATTTTGTTGTATAAACACATTTAGCAATCGATATCGAGATGCTTCGACTCATTAGCTTAACATATTTAAGTTAATAAACTTTCTTTAACGATCTGAATTTGGCATATAGCCACGGCGGTATTACAGTAGTGCATGTAGATGAATTCCGTAATCTTTTATTTAGGTATAAAGTCGATTTTCTTTTATATACGCATTTAGATATCGATATCGAAATGCTTCAAATCATTAGTTTAACATATTAAATTAATAAACATTTTTTAGCTTACTGAAGTCTACATAAAGCCTTAACGGTATAACGGCAGTGCATTTAGAAGAATTCCGTTATCTTATATTTAGGTGTAAAATCGATAACGAAATGCTTCCAGTCATTAGTTTAACATATTTAAGTTAATTAACCTTCTTAAACGATCTGAATTTGGAATATAGCCGCGACGGAATTACGGCAGTGCATGTAGGAGATTTCCGTAATCTTTTATTTAGGTATAAAGTCGATTTTCTTTTATATACACATTTAGATATCGATATCGAAATGCTTCAAATCATTAGTTTAACATATTTAAGTTAATTAACCTTCTTTATCCTACTGAAAATTACATAAAGCCATAACGGTATAACGACAGTGCATTTGGAAGAATTCCGTAATCTTATATTTAGGTATAAAGTCGATTTTGTTGTATTTACACATTTAGCAATCGATATCGAGATGCTTCGACTCATTAGTTTAACATATTAAGTTAATAAACATTTTTTAGCTTACTGAAGTCTACATAAAGCCTTACCGGTATAACGGCAGTGCATTTAGAAGAATTCCGTTATCTTATATTTAGGTATAAATTCGATTTTCTTGTATATACACATTTAGCAAGCGATATCGAAATGCTTCAAATTATTAGTTTAACATATTTAAGTTAATTAAAATTCTTTATCCTGCTGAAGTTTACATAAAGCCATAACGGTATAACGGCAGTGCATTTGGAAGAATTCCGTTATCTTATATTTGGGCATAAAGTCGATTTTGTTGTATAGACACATTTAGCAATCGATATCGAGATGCTTCGACTCATTAGCTTAACATATTTAAGTTAATAAACTTTCTTTAACGATCTGAATTTGGCATATAGCCACGGCGGTATTACAGTAGTGCATGTAGATGAATTCCGTAATCTTTTATTTAGGTATAAAGTCGATTTTCTTTTATATACGCATTTAGATATCGATATCGAAATGCTTCAAATCATTAGTTTAACATATTAAATTAATAAACATTTTTTAGCTTACTGAAGTCTACATAAAGCCTTAACGGTATAACGGCAGTGCATTTATAAAAATTCCGTTATCTTATATTTAGGTATATAGCCGATTTTCTTGTATATACGCATTTAGCAATCGATATCGAAAAGCTTCAACTAACTGGTTTAGCATATTTAGGTTAATTAATCTTCTTTATCTTACCGAAGTTTATATAAAGCCATAACGGCATAACGGCAGTATATTTGGGTGAATTCCGTAATCTTTTATTTAGGTATAAAACCGATTTTGTTGTACATACACATTTAGCAATCGATATCGAAATGCTTCAAATCATTAGTTTAGCATATTTAAGTAAATTAACCTTCTTTAGCGTACTGAAATTTATATACAGCCATAACGGCATAACGGGAGTGTATTTCAATGAATTCCTTAATCTTATATTTAGATATAAAGTCGACATTCTTGTATATACTCATTTAGCAATCGATATCGAAATGCTTCAACTCTTTAGTTTAATATATATAAGTTAATAAAGCTTCTTTAACGTAATGAAGGTGATATAAAGCCATAACGGCATAACGGGAGTGTATTTCGATGAATTTCGTAATCTTATATTTAGGTATAAAGTCGACTTTCTTGTATTTACACATTTAGCAATCGATATCGAAAATCTTCAAATCATTAGTTTAACATATTTAAGTTAATTAACCTTCTTTTACGTAATGAATGTGATATAAAGCCATAAGGGCATAACGGGAGTGTATTTCGATGAATTCCGTAATCTTATATTTAGGTATAAAGTCGACATTCTTGTATATACTCATTTACCAATCTATATCGAAATGCTTCAAATCATTAGTTTAACATATTTAAGTTAATAAAGCTTCTTTAACGCACTGAAGTTAACATAAAGCCATGGCGGCATAACGGCAGTGCATTTAGAAGAATTCCGTTATCTTATATTTAGGTATTAAGTCGATTTTCTTGTATATACAAATTTAGCAATCGATATCGAAATGCTTCAAATCATTAGTTTAACATATTTAAGTTAATTAACCTTCTTCAACGAACGGAAGTTGGCATAAAGCCATGGCGGCATAACGGCAGTGCATGTAGAAGAATTCCGTTAGCTTATATTCAGGTATAAAGTCGATTTTCTTGTATTTACACATTTAGCAATTGATATCGAAATGCTTCAAATCATTAGTTTAACATATTTAAGTTAATTAACTTTCTTTAACGTAATGAAGGTGATATAAAGCCACGGCGGCATAACGACAGTGCATGTAGAAGAATTCCGTAATCTTATATTTAAGTATATAGTCGATTTTCTTGTATTTACACCATTAGTCATTAGTTTAACACATTTAAGTAAATTAAGCCTCTTTATCTTACTGAAGTCTACAAAAGCCTTAACGGCATAACGGCAGTGCATTTGAAAGAGTTCCATAATCTTATATTTAGGTATTAAGTCGATTTTGTTGTATATACGCATTTAGCAATCGACATCGAAATGCTTCAATTCATTAGTTTAACTAATTTAAGTTAATAAACCTTCTTTAACGATCTGAAGTTGGCATAACGGCAGTGGATGTAGAAGAATTCCGTAATCTTATATTAGGCATAAAGTCGATTTTCTTGTATATACACATTTTTCAATCGATATCGAAATGCTTCAAATCATTTGTTAAACATATTAAGTTAAAAAACATTTTTTAGCTTACTGAAGTCTATATAAAGCTTTAACGGTATAGCGGCAGTGCATTTAGAAGAATTACGTAATGTTATAATATTATTTTTAGGTATAAAGTCGATTTTCTTGTATTTGCACATTTAGCAATCGATATCGAAATGCTTCAAACCATTAGTTTAACATATTTAGAATAATTAACCTAATTTAACGTATTGAAGGTGATACAAAGCCATGGTGGCAGTTCATTTGGAAGAATTCCGTAATCTTATATTTTGGTATAAAGTCGATTTTCTTGTATATATGCACTTAGCAATCGATATCGAAATGCTTCAGATAACTGGTTTAACGTATTTTAGCTAATAAACCTCCTTTAGCGAACTGAAGGTGACATAAAGCCATAACGGCACTGCATTTGGAAGAATTCCGTTGTCTTATATTTAGGCATAAAGTCGATTTTTCTGTACATACACATCTAGCAATCGATATCGAAATGCTTCAAATCATTAGTTTAACATATTTGAGTTAATTAACGCTTTTTATCTTACTGATGTCTACAAAGGCCTTAACGGCATAACGGCAGTGCATTTAGAAGAATTCCGTAATCTTATATTTAGGTATAAAGTCGATTTTGTTGTATATACACATTTAGCAATCGATAGCGAGATGCTTCAACTCATTAGCTTAACAAATTTAAGTTAATAAGCCTTCTTTAACGATATGAAGTTGGCATATAGCCACGGCGGCATTACGGCAGTGAATGTAGAAGAATTCCGCAATCTTATATTTAGGTATAAAGTCGATTTTGTTGTATATACTCATTTAGTAATCAATATCGAAATGCTTCAAATCATTAGTGTAACATATTTAAGTTAATAAACCTTCTTTAACGTATTGAAGGTGATACAAAGTCATGACGGCATAACGACAGTACATTTGGAAGAATTCCGTAATCTTATATTTAGGTATAATGTCGAGTTTCTTGTATATACACATTTAGCAATCGATATCGAAATGCTTCAAATCATTACTTTAACATATTTAAGAAAATTAATCCTCTTTTTCTTACTGAAGTCTACAAAAGCCTTAACGGCATAACGGCAGTGCATTTGGAAGAGTTCCGTAATCTTATATTTATGTATTAAGTCGGCTTTGTTGTGTATACTCATTTAGAAATCGATATCGAAATGCTTCAAATCATTAGTTTAGCATATTTAAGTAAATTAACCTTCTTTAGCGTACTGAAATTTATATACAGCCATAACGGCATAACGGGAGTGTATTTCAATGAATTCCTTAATCTTATATTTAGATATAAAGTCGACATTCTTGTATATACTCATTTAGCAATCGATATCGAAATGCTTCAACTCTTTAGTTTAATATATATAAGTTAATAAAGCTTCTTTAACGTAATGAAGGTGATATAAAGCCATAACGGCATAACGGGAGTGTATTTCGATGAATTTCGTAATCTTATATTTAGGTATAAAGTCGACTTTCTTGTATTTACACATTTAGCAATCGATATCGAAAATCTTCAAATCATTAGTTTAACATATTTAAGTTAATTAACCTTCTTTTACGTAATGAATGTGATATAAAGCCATAAGGGCATAACGGGAGTGTATTTCGATGAATTCCGTAATCTTATATTTAGATATAAAGTCGATTTTGTTGTATATACTCATTTAGTAATCAATATCGAAATGCTTCAAATCATTAGTGTAACATATTTAAGTTAATAAACCTTCTTTAACGTATTGAAGGTGATACAAAGCCATGACGGCATAACGACAGTACATTTGGAAGAATTCCGTAATCTTATATTTAGGTATAATGTCGATTTTCTTGTATATACACATTTAGCAATCGATATCGAAATGCTTCAAATCATTACTTTAACATATTTAAAAAAATTAATCCTCTTTTTCTTACTGAAGTCTACAAAAGCCTTAACGGCATAACGGCAGTGCATTTGGAAGAGTTCCGTAATCTTATATTTATGTATTAAGTCGGCTTTGTTGTGTATACTCATTTAGAAATCGATATCGAAATGCTTCAAATCATTAGTTTAGCATATTTAAGTAAATTAACCTTCTTTAGCGTACTGAAATTTATATACAGCCATAACGGCATAACGGGAGTGTATTTCAATGAATTCCTTAATCTTATATTTAGATATATAGTCGACATTCTTGTATATACTCATTTAGCAATCGATATCGAAATGCTTCAACTCTTTAGTTTAATATATATAAGTTAATAAAGCTTCTTTAACGTATTGAAGTTGGCATAAAGCCATGGCGGCATAACGGCAGTGCATGTAGAAGAATTCCGTAATCATATATTTAGGTATAAAGTCGATTTTGTTGTATATACACAATTAGCAATCGATTCCGAGATGCTTCAACTCATTAGCTTAACATATTTAAGTTAATAAACCTTCTTTAACGATCTGAAGTTGGCATATAGCCACGGCGGCATTACGGCAGTGCATGTAGAAGAATTCCGTAATCTTTTATTTAGGTATAAAGTCGATTTTCTTTTATATACACATTTAGATATCGATATCGAAATGCTTCAAATCATTTGTTTAACATATTAAGTTAATAAACATTTTTTAGCTTACTGAAGTCTACATAAAGCCTTAACGGTATAACGGCAGTGCATTTAGAAGAATCCCGTTATCTTATATTTAGGTATAAATTCGATTTTCTTGTATATAAGCATTTAGCAAGCGATATCGAAATGCTTCAAGTCATTAGTTTAACATATTTAAGTTAATTAACCTTCTTTAACGTATTGAAGTTGGCATAAAGCCATGGCGGCATAACGGCAAAGCATGTAGAAGAATTCCGTTTGCTTATATTTAGGTGTAAAGTCGATTTTCTTGTATATACACATTTAGCAATCGATATCGTGATGCTTCAAATCATTAGTTAAACATACTTAAGTTATTTAGCCTTCTTTAACGTAATGAAGGTGATATAAAGCCATGGCGGCATAACGACAGTACATTTGGAAGTATTCCGTAATCTTATATTTAGGCATAAATTCGATTTTCTTTTATATACACATTTAGCAATCGATATCGAAATGCTTCAAATCATTAGTTTACCAAATTTCATTTAATTAAACACCTTTATTTTACTGAAGTCTACAAAAGCCTTAACGACATAACGGTAATGCATTAAGAAGAATTACGTAATCTTATATTTAGGTCTAAAGTCGATTTTCTTGTATATATGCATTAAACATCGATATCGATATCGATATGCTTCAAATCATTCCTTAACGAACGGAAGTTGGCTTAAAGCCATGGCGGCATAACGGCAGTGCATTAAGAAGAACTCCGTAATCTTATATTTATGTATAAGGTCGATTTTCTTATATATACACATTTAGCAATCGATATCGAAATGCTTCAAATCATTAATTCAACATATTTAATTTATTAAACCTTCTTTAACGAACGGAAGTTGGCGTAAAGCCATGGCGGCATAACGGTAGTGCCTTTAGAGGAATTCCGTAACCTTGTATTTAGGTATAAAGTCGATTTTGTTGTATATACACATTTAGCAATCGATATCGAGATGCTTCAACTCATTAGTTTAACATATTTAAGTTAATAAACCTTCTATATCGAACTGAAGTTGGCATAAAGCCATGGCGGCATAACGGCAGTGCATGTAGAAGAATTCCGTAATGTTATATTTAGGTATAAAGTCGATTTTGTTGTATATACACATTTAGCAATCGATATCGAAATGCTTCCAATCATTAGTTTAACATATTTAAGTTAATTAACCTTCTTTAACGTATTGAAGTTGATAAAAAGCCATGGCGGCATAACGGCAGTGCATTTAGAAGAATTCCGTAATCTTATATTTAGGTATAAAGTCGATTTTGTTGTATATACACATTTAGCAATCGATATCGAGATGCTTCAACTCATTAGTTTAACATTTTATTTATTTATTTATTTATTATTTGTAAAATAATAATACAATTATTGTTATACATTAAATATAAGGAGCACTAGCTACAGAGGCTTTCAGCTCACGGCTTAATTATAAAAGACTTAGATAATAAAGATGGAACCTTCCATGTTTTAAATATTTACAAGCAATATGTTTTTATGTACTAAAAATTATATGTTATAAATAAATTTAAAAAGGGAGGATAACTTAAATATATTTCTTTAACTTTGTATGAGATAGGAATTCACAAATTTTAGTGATGTTTACAATAGATGTTACTTTTAATAAATCAAGAGCTTTATTATTCTGAAGTATACTAGTCCTTGCTGAATTGAAGAAGGGGCATTCATCCAGTAGATGTGTTATGGTTAAGGACGACGAGTTACAATATGGGCAGGATGAAATACGGTTTCCATTTAATAAATGGGAATGCGTTAATGCCGTATGACCAAGACGAAGTCGAACGAAGGCTTTTATATCTTGACAACGGCCTGATGGCGGATAAGTAGGTTTTTTCCCTTCTTGGTTGCAGATGGCGTAGTGGTGTTGCACATTCTTCCAAGCATTAACTTTTATGGCTTTTTGTTTTGAAGCGATTAAATGGTTTATATCATTTTTTTCGATATAGTTGAAAACAATCAATGGCTGTTTTGCCGCCAATTTGGCGTTTTGATCGGCCCACTCGTTTCCGGTGATACCGGCGTGTCCAGGGATCCACATAACTTTTATGTTTGGGTTCCCAATTAGTATGTTTCTAATTTTCGCAATGAGGTATGATTTGTTGGATGTATTTAGGAGAGCTGAGATTGTAGACTTGCTATCAGTACATATTAGTGTTTTTAAGTTAGAGGTTTGTATTAGGGATAGCGCATTATAGATTGCTGCTGCCTCTGCGGTGTATACTGAGCTGTAATTGGGCAGGTGACCAGCTTTTAACGTATTTCCACCGTTATCAACAATAGCAAAAGACGTGTAGAAGTCGGCCTTCGAAGCGTCAGTAAAAATGAGTTTCCAATCTACGTAGTGTTGTACAATGAGCTCTTTGAACAAACTTTGATATACCCTGAAGTTGGTGTTCTTTTTATGATGTTTTTGGAGATGTAGCTCGAACGAAGAATCTTTGAGTAGCCATGATGGGGCAAAAGAGATAGACTTTTCCTCCGGTGTAGTTGTAATATCTAGATCCTTGGCTAATTTAATGCATTTAGAAATAGTGGAAGAAGTATTGGAGTTTGTATCGTCGGTCCATTTGGCTTTTACTATACCATACAAAAGCTTATTATTACATAATAGTAGTTTTGGAATAAGCTTTTGCGAAGTGTGTAAAACTCTTTCCTCAATGGATGGGAGTCCGGCTTCCGTTAATATGAACTTTATTGGTGATGTTGAGAATGCCCGAATACTTCTTCTAACAGCTGCATGATATGGTGCGAAAATTTGCTTTATGTTGCTTTTGGCACAATTGCCGTAGATAGGGAGACCATAATCAATCTTAGATAAAATTAAAGCTCTTGTAATATTGATGAGAGAGGAAATGTGAATTAAACAGTATTTTGATGATAGATACTTAATTATATTAAGCCTAGAAATTAGTTGCTTACGTAGATTTGTACAATGTTCCTTAAAAGTAAGTCTCTTATCGAATATTAAACCTAGGAATTTAAGGCTAGTAGTATTTACAATATTTACATTATTATAACTTAGATTGAAGTTATTACATTTGTGTTTTCTACAAATATGGAATAGTTTGCATTTATTTATGGAAATATTCGCACCTGAACAATTGGACCAATTTGAAATATCAGTAAGGATTTTTAAGAAAGTATTTTTTACAGTATTTAGATTATTTTGTTTGGAGAAGATCAGCACATCATCAGCATAAATAATATGCGAAATGAGTTTATATTTAGAGATTATCGTACTGATTTCGTTAAATGCGATTACAAATAGTATGACAGACAATGGTGATCCTTGTGGGATTCCATTGTACATATTGTACGTGTTCGAGAAAGTGTTGTTGATTTTAGTCATGAATTTCCGATTGGTTAGGAAAGATTTAATAAAGTTAAATATTTTTTCACCAATTTGCCACTTCTCAAGTTGTCGTAGAATAATATGAGAACCAACTCTGTCGAAAGCTTTTTCGAAATCCAAACTGAGAGTGGATATGTGGTTTCTTTTCGATAAAGCAGTTTTGGCGAAATCATCAAAATAGAGTAAAGCATCCATAGTGCCTTGCCCTGCCTTGAAAGCCACTTGGTTTTGACTGAGAAGGTTTTTATTTAATGCGAACCACGAGATTCGTTTTGATATGATTTTTTCTAGTAGTTTGCCCATGCAACAGAGTAGTGATATTGGCCTGTAACCAAGAACATCGGTAGACACTACATTGGATTTGGGAATTGCTACTATCACCGCATTTTTCCAGCTTTGAGGGTAGACACCTTGACACAAAATATTGTTGTACAATTTGATAATTCTATTTTTGAGACTTAAAGGACAGTTTTTTAGCATTGGATATGAAATCCTGTCTGCACCGGGAGTCTTGCCTGACATTGAAGATAAAGTGAAATCGAATTCTGCGATGGTTATGTTTGATTCGATAATAGATGATGGTGAGTGATCTTTACTGTACCTACGTCTGAGAAGTGCATTCTTGTTTGATACAAACGAGTGGTGGAAGTTTGAATCGTTCGAATAGTCGGACCAGACAGAGGCGAAATGATTAGCTATGTCTTTTGAGTCGAAAATTGGGCCATTTGGAGTGTTTATACATTTAAGATTCACTTTCGAATAGGAGCCTGAGAGCATTTTTATGTCGGCCCATAATTTTTTGGGATTTGTTAGCGGAGTGATAGCTTCGGTAAGTTTCTGTAAGCTAGCTCTCTTGGCTTCTTTCATATTTTTCCGAAACACTGCATTGGCTTTTTTGTATTTTATTAGATTATCAATAGAGCGAATTCTTTTGTAGATTAACCAAAGTGATTGTTTTTCTTCTCTAAGTTTAGATAACTCCGTCGACCAATAAGGCACAAGATTTTTGAAGCTTTTTTTACCCGTTTGGGGGATAGAGAGGTGAGCAGAAGTTTTGATTATTTTGGTAATCGTAGCTGTTTCTTTATTTATATTATCGTCTATGGGTTTTGCAGCAGAAAGATTTTCGCAGAAATGCTGAAATTTCGACCAATTTGCCTTGTCCAACAGAAATTTTGGCTTAGCCGACCCTTTACAGGAAAAGGGGGTTGATAAGTGAGTTATAATGGGAAAGTGGTCGCTGTTATATAGCTCAGTTAGAGTTTGGCTGTTAAGTTTGGTGGCGATAGCAGAAGAACAAATGACCAGGTCTACATTCGTGAACGAATTATGTGTAGAGAAATGAGTAGGAGAACCGTCGTTTAAAATTGTCAAGTTTTCCGCTAATACAAGGTCTTCTATGATTTTACCTCTTTGGTTAGTACATGTGGAACCCCAAAGGGGGCTCCAGGCATTGAAATCGCCCAGTATAAGTAGGGGTGTTTGGATGGGTCCGATTATATCTCGTAGTTCTTTGATATTAAAGTTTTGGTGTGGGGGAATGTAAATTGTTAGGATGGTTAATTTAAATCCAATAAATATTTCTACTGCTATTGTAGAAATATTAAAACATGTAGGGAGAAGTTTGTGTGGGAAATCTTTTTTTATTAGTGTAGCAACACCTTGTTTGCTAGTATGATTTTGTGTTAAGTTGGAAAAATAGGCAGCGTATTGTTTGGGTACAGTAGCTGCGGAATTAAATGAAAGGTGTGTTTCTTGTAGTGATATAACACTTGGAGAATGTTCTTTTATGAGTAATTCTAGGTCGGTGTAATTGTTGTAGAATCCGTTCATATTCCATTGGAGAAATTTGAACATATCTTAGAAATGAGAGACTTGAGAAAGAAGTGGGGAATAATTATGAGATTTATTGTTTTTCATCGTCAGAAGAGATAATTTCATGAGGTGCGGTAATGTCTGTATAAGTATGTAGAGAGAGGTTGATATTGTCTGTAGAGAGAGGGAGAGTTAGGAAGTTAAGAGAATCTGTTGTGGATATTTTAGGAGTGGGTGGTATGCTTATTGTGGTTGGGATTGTTTTTGTTTGGGTAAGCGTTAGGTTAGGTAGGTTTTTTGTTGTTTCTTTTGTAGTTACATTTGTAGAGTTTAGATGGTTATCAATTACGAGATTATTTTTGTTTTTTTTCGTGGTTTGCTTTAGTTCTGGAAGAGGATAAGCTGTTGGGGTTTTTAGTGCAGAGTCAATGGAGAGTGATAGGGGAGGAGATGATGAGGGGTGGGGAATCACGTTTGTTATTTGCTTATTTGTGTTTTCTTTTGTAACAGATGCGAAAGAAGTGTTAGCGGGGGTCGGGGGTAATTGTTGTTTGTAGAGCCTTAGTGCTTCTCGCATTGAGCATTTGTTTACAGTTTTTATTTTTAGAATATTTTTGGATTGTAGGTATTTGGGACAGGAGCGTGAAGAGGAAGGATGATCGCCTGAGCAATTTGCACAAAAGGTGCGGATGCATGGCGTGGGGAGATGAGGAGGGAAATTGCACATATCGCAGGCTGGGTTGTTGTTGCAACGTTTCGTTGTGTGGCCTAGAAGCTGGCAACTTTTACACCTCATGGGGTTAGGGAAATATGCTCTAATCCGCAATGTGCGCCATGAGACTTCTATTTTTTCTGGAAGTTTGTAGAGGTCAAATGAAAGAAGTACCACTCCACTAGGTCTTTGTTTGCCTTCTAGATTTTTAGTGAATTTATAGACGGAAGTAACGCCCTGATCTTTTAAATTGTCAACAATTTCTTCTTCTGAAATGTCGTTTAGGAATGGGGCGTAAATTGTGCCTTTAGAGCAATTCAGATTGTCATGTAATCTCACTTTAATATCACAAATTCCATTTAGTTTCTTAATTGTTAGAAATTTTTCGGCGATCTTCCGATTTTTAACGAGTAAGAGTAGATTTCCATCACGTAATTCGGTGATGGATAAAATTTCCTTACTTATTGATTCCAAGCTTTTTTGCACAGCGAAACAAGAGTACTTGGAAAGAGTTTTATTCGAATCTACTGCAGATACTAGAACAAACTTTGGGCAATCTTTTTTTATTTGAGGCAGTTCTGGAAAATTATCAAGTGGTTTGTACGTTAGTTTTTTCCTTTTGGGGTTGGGGCTAGAGGCAAGCAAAGCAAACCTATTTTCCCCGAGGTTTGGAGGCCCTGGGGCCATAATGAATCAAAATTTTCACTAATATGCACTGTTTTTAACGCGAGTAACCGTACGATCAAGGTAAAATGAAAACACGTGTACTTATATGCAAAATGAATATGCGAATAAAGCGTAAAACACAAAAGAAAAACCGCGATTAGAAAACACGTCCGCTCAATGAGAGAGATAGTCGAAGACTGTAGTTTAACATATTTAAGTTAATTAACCTTCTTTAACGTATTGAAGTTGATAAAAAGCCATGGCGGCATAACGGCAGTGCATGTAGAAGAATTCCGTTTGCTTATATTTAGGTGTAAAGTCGATTTTCTTTTACATACACATTTAGCAAGCGATATCGAAAGCTTCAAATAATTAGTTTAACAAATTTAAGTTAGTTAACCTTCTTTAACGTATTGAAGTTGATATAAAGCCATAACGGCATAACGACAGTACATTTGGAAGAATTCCTTTGTCTTATATTTAGGTATAAATTCGATTTTCTTTTATATATGCATTAAGCAATCGTTATCGAAATGCTTCAACTCATGAGCTTAACATATTTAAGTTAATAAACCTTCTTTAACGATCTGAAGTTGGCATATAGCCATGGCGGCATTGCGGCAGTGCATGTAGAAGAATTCCGTATTCTTTTATTTAGGTATAAAATCGATTTTCTTTTATATACACATTTAGATATCGATATCGAAATGCTTCAAATCATTAGTTTAACATATTAAGTTAATAAACATTTTTTAGCTTACTGAAGTCTACATAAAGCCTTAACGGTATAACGGCAGTGCATTTAGAAGAATCCCGTTATCTTATATTTAGGTATTAATTCGATTTTCTTGTATATACGCATTTAGCAAGCGATATCGAAATGCTTCAAATCATTAGTTTAACATATTTAAGTTAATTAACCTTCTTTAACGTATTGAAGTTTATATAAAGCCATGGCGGCATAACGGCAGTGCGTTTAGAAGAATTCCGTAATGTTATAATTTTATATTTAGGTATAAAGTCGATTTTCTTGTATTTACACATTTAGCAGTCGATATCGAAATGCTTCAGATAACTGGTTTAACATATTTTAGCTAATAAACCTCCTTTAGCGAACTGAAGTTGACATAAAGCCATAACGGCACTGCATTTGGAAGAATTCCGTAGTCTTATATTTAGGCATAAAGTCGATTTTCTTGCATATACACATTTTGCAATCGATATGGAAATGCTTCAAATAACTGCTTTAGCATATTTAAGTTAATTAACCTTCCTCATCTTACTGAAGTTTACATTAAGCCATAACGGCAGTATATTTATATGAATTCCGTTATCTTATATTTAGGTATAAATTCGATTTTGTTGTACATACACATTTAGCAGTCGATATCGAAATGCTTCAAATCATTAGTTCAACATACTTAATTTAATAAACCTTCTTTAACGAACGGAAGTTGGCGTAAAGCCATGGCGGCATAACGGTAGTGCATTTAGAGGAATTCCGTAACTTTATATTTAGGTATAAAGTCGATTTTGTTGTATATACACATTTAGCAATCGATATCGAGATGCTTCAACTCATTAGTTTATTATATTTAAGTTAATAAACCTTCTATATCAAACTGAAGTTGGCATAAAGCCATGGCGGCATAAGGGCATAGCATGTAGAAGAATTCCGTAATGTTATATTTAGGTATAAAGTCAATTTTGTTGTATATACACATTTAGCAATCGATATCGAAATGCTTCAAATCATTAGTTTAACATATTTAAGTTAATTAACCTTCTTTAACGTATTGAAGTTCATATAAAGCCATGGCGGCATAACGGCAGTGCATTTAGAAGAATTCCGTAATCTTATATTTAGGTATAAAGTCGATTTTGTTGTATATACACAATTAGCAATCGATATCGAGATGCTTCAACTCATTAGCTTAACATATTTAAGTTAATAAACCTTCTTTAACGATCTGAAGTTGGCATATAGCCACGACGGCATTACGGCAGTGCATGTAGAAGAATTCCGTAATCTTTTATTTAGGTATAAAGTCGATTTTCTTTTATATACACATTTAGATATCGATATCGAAATGCTTCAAATCATTAGTTTAACATATTAAGTTAATAAACATTTTTTAGCTTACTGAAGTCTACATAAAGCCATGGCGGCATAACGACAGTGCATGTAGAAGAATTCCGTAATCTTATATTTAGGTATAAAGTCGATTTTCTTGTATATACACATTTAGCAATCGATATCGAAATGCTTCAAATCATTAGTTCAACATATTTAAGTTAGTTAACCTTTTTTAACGTAATGAAGGTGATATAAATCCATGGCGGCATAACGACAGTGCATTTAGAAGAATTCCGTAATCTTATATTTAGGTATAAAGTCGATTTTGTTGTATATACGCATTAAGCAGTCGATATCGAAGTGCTCCAAATCATTAGTTTAACATATTTAAGTTAATAAACCTTCTTTAACGAACGGAAGTTGGCTTGAGGCCATGGCGGCATAACGGCAAATCATTAGTTTAACATATTAAGTTAATAAACATTTTTTAGCATACTGAGGTCTACATAAAGCCTTAACGGTATAACGGCAGTGCATTTAGAAGAATTCCGTAATGTTATAATTTGATATAGTCGATTTTCTTGTATATATACATTTCGCAATCGATATCGAAATGCTTCAGATAACTGGTTTAACATATTTAAGTTAATAAACCTCCTTTAGCGAACTGAAGTTGACATAAAGCCATAACGGCACTGCATTTGGAAGATTTCCATAGTCTTATATTTAGGCATAAAGTCGATTTTCTTGCATATACACATTTTGCAATCGATATGGAAATGCTTCAAATAACTGGTTTAGCATAGTTAAGTTAATTAACCTTCTATATCTTACTGAAGTTTACATTAAGCCATAACGGCAGTATATTTATATGAATTCCGTTATCTTATATTTAGGTATAAAGTCGATTTTGTTGTACATACACATTTAGCAATCGATATCGAAATGCTTCAAATCATTAATTTAACATAATTAAGTTAATTAACCTTCTTTAACTAACGGATGTTGGCATAAAGCCATGGCGGCATAACGGCAGTACATTTAGAAGAATTCCGTAATGTTATAATTTTATATTTAGGTATAAAGTCGATTTTGTTGTATATACACATTTAGCAATCGATAACGAAATGCTTCATATCATTATTTTAACAAATTTCAGTTAATTAGCCTTCTTTAACGTAATGAAGGTGACACAAAGATATGGCGGCATAACGACAGTACATTTGGAAGAATTCCGTAATCTTATGTTTAAGTATAAATTCGATTTTCTTTTACATACACATTTAGCAAGCGATATCGAAATGCTTCAAATAATTAGTTTAACAAATTTAAGTTTGTTAACCTTCTTTAACGTATTGAAGTTGATATAAAGCCATAACGGCATAACGACAGTACATTTGGAAGAATTCCGTAGTCTTATATTTAGGTATAAAGTCGATTTTCTTTTATATACAAATTTAGATATCGATATCGAAATGCTTCAAATCATTAGTTTAACATATTAAGTTAATAAACATTTTTTAGCTTACTGAAGTCTACATAAAGCCTCAACGGTATAACGGCAGTGCATTTAGAAGAATCCCGTTATCTTATATTTAGGTATAATTCGATTTTCTTGTATATACATTATATATTTCTTGTATATACGCATTTAGCAATTGATATCGAAATGCTTCAAATCATTAGTTTAACATATTTAAGTTAATTAACCTTCTTTAACGTATTGAAGTTGGCATAAAGCCAAGGCGGCATAACGGCAGTGCATGTAGAAGAATTCCGTTTGCTTATATTTAGGTGTAAAGTCAATTTTCTTGTATATAAACATTTAGCAATCGATAACGAAATGCTTCAAATCATTAGTTTAACATATTTAAGTTAATTAACCTTCTTTAACGTATTGAAGTTGATAATAAGCCATGGCGGCATAACGGCAGTTCATGTAGAAGAATTCCGTTTGCTTATATTTAGGTGTAAAGTCGATTTTCTTTTACATACACATTTAGCAAGCGATATCGAAATGCTTCAAATAATTAGTTTAACAAATTTAAGTTAGTTAACCTTCTTTAACGTATTGAAGTTGATATAAAGCCATAACGGCATAACGACAGTACATTTGGAAGAATTCCGTAGTCTTATATTTAGGTATAAAGTCGATTTTATTTTATATATGCATTAAGCAATCGATATCGAAATGCTTCAAATCATTAGTTTAACATATTTAAGTTAATTAACCTTCTTTAACGTATTGAAGTTGATAAAAATCCATGGCGGCATAACGGCAGTGAATTTAGAAGAATTCCGTAATCTTATATTTAGGTATAAAGTCGATTTTGTTGTATATACACATTTAGCAATCGATATCGAGATGCTTCAACTCATTAGTTTAACATATTTAAGTTAATTAACCTTCTTTAACGTATTGAAGTTGATAAAAAGCCATGGCGGCATAACGGCAGTTCATGTAGAAGAATTCCGTTTGCTTATATTTAGGTGTAAAGTCGATTTTCTTTTACATACACATTTAGCAAGTGATATCGAAATGCTTCAAATCATTAGTTCAACATATTTAAGTTAGTTAACCTTCTCTAACGTAATGAAGGTGATATAAATCCATGGCGGCATAACGACAGTGCATTTAGAAGAATTCCGTAATCTTATATTTAGGTATAAAGTCGATTTTGTTGTATATACGCATTAAGCAATCGATATCGAAATGCTTCAAATCATTCGTTTAACATATTTAAGTTAATTAACCTTCTTTAACGTATTGAAGTTGATAAAAATCAATGGCGGCATAACGGCAGTGCATTTAGAAGAATTCCGTAATCTTATATTTAGGTATAAAGTCGATTTTGTTGTATATACGCATTAAGCAATCGATATCGAAATGCTTCAAATCATTCGTTTAACATATTTAAGTTAGTTAACCTTCTTTAACGTAATGAAGGTGATGTAAAGCCATGGCGGCATAACGGCAGTGCATTTAGAAGAATTCCGTAATCTTATATTTAGGTATAAAGTCGATTTTGTTGTATATACGCATTAGGCAGTCGATATCGAATTGCTTTAAATCATTAATTTAACATAATTAAGTTAATTAACCTTCTTTAACTAACGGATGTTGGCATAAAGCCATGGCGGCATAACGGCAGTACATTTAGAAGAATTCCGTAATGTTATAATTTTATATTTAGGTATAAAATCGATTTTGTTGTATATACACATTTAGCAATCGATAACGAAATGCTTCATATCATTAGTTTAACAAATTTCAGTTAATTAGCCTTCTTTAACGTAATGAAGGTGACACAAAGATATGGCGGCATAACGACAGTACATTTGGAAGAATTCCGTAATCTTATGTTTAGGTATAAATTCGATTTTCTTTTACGTACACATTTAGCAAGCGATATCGAAATGCTTCAAATAATTAGTTTAACAAATTTAAGTTTGTTAACCTTCTTTAACGTATTGAAGTTGATATAAAGCCATAACGGCATAACGACAGTACATTTGGAAGAATTCCGTAGTCTTATATTTAGGTATAAAGTCGATTTTCTTTTATATATGCATTAAGCAATCGATATCGAAATGCTTCAACTCATGAGCTTAACATATTTAAGTTAATAAACCTTCTTTAACGATCTGAAGTTGGCATATAGCCACGGCGGCATTACGGCAGTGCATGTAGAAGAATTCCGTAGTCTTTTATTTAGGTATAAAGTCGATTTTCTTTTATATACACATTTAGATATCGATATCGAAATGCTTCAAATCATTAGTTTAACATATTAAGTTAATAAACATTTTTTAGCTTACTGAAGTCTACATAAAGCCTTAACGGTATAACGGCAGTGCATTTAGAAGAATCCCGTTATCTTATATTTAGGTATAAATTCGATTTTCTTGTATATACGCATTTAGCAATTGATATCGAAATGCTTCAAATCATTAGTTTAACATATTTAAGTTAATTAACCTTCTTTAACGTATTGAAGTTGGCATAAAGCCATGGCGGCATAACGGCAGTGCATGTAGAAGAATTCCGTTTGCTTATATTTAGGTGTAAAGTCGATTTTCTTGTATATACACATTTAGCAATCGATATCGAGATGCTTCAAATCATTAATTAAACATACTTAAGTTATTTAGCCTTCTTTAACGTAATGAAGGTGATATAAAGCCATGGCGGCATAACGACAGTACATTTGGAAGTATTCCGTAATCTTACGTTTAGATATAAATTCGATTTTCTTTTATATACACATTTAGCAATCGATATCGAAATGCTTCAAATCATTAGTTTAACAAATTTCAGTTAATTAAACATCTTTATTTTACTGAAGTTTACAAAAGCCTTAACGACATAACGTTAGTGCACTTAGAAGAATTACGTAGTCTTATATTTAGGTATAAAGTCGATTTTCTTGTATATATGCATTAAGCATCGATATCGATATCGATATGCTTCAAATCATTCCTTAACGAACGGAAGTTGGCTTAAAGCCATGGCGGCATAACGGCAGTGCATTTAGAAGAACTCCGTAATCTTATATTTATGTATAAAATCGATTTTCTTATATATACACATTTAGCAATCGATATCGAAATGCTTCAAATCATTAGTTTAACATATTTAAGTTAATAAACCTTCTTTAACGAAGGAATTTGGGTTAAAGCCATGCCGGCATAACGGCAAATCATTAGTTTAACATATTAAGTTAATAAAATTTTTTAGATACTAAGTTAAATAAAGCCTTAACGGATAAGGGCATCATTTGAAAATTCCGAAATTTAAAATTTGTATAGTCGATTTTCTTTATATATCTTTTGCAATCGATATCGAAATGCTTCAATAATGGTTTAACATATTTAATTTAATAAACCTCCTTTACAAACTGAAGTTGCATAAAGCCATAACGGCATGCATTTGGAAGAATTCCGTATCTTTATTTAGGATAAAGTCGATTTTCTTATATACACTTTTTGAATCGATATGGAAATGCTTCAAATAATGGTTTACATTTTTATTTTAAATTTAACCCTTTTTACTTACTGAAGTTTACTTTAAGCCATAACGGCATTTAATTTAAAAATTTCCGTTATCTTATTTTAGGTATAAATCGATTTTTTGTAATACCATTTAGCAACGATATCGAAATGCTTCAAATCATTAGTTTAACATAATTAAGTTAATTAACCTTCTTTAACTAACGGATGTTGGCATAAAGCCATGGCGGCATAACGGCAGTACATTTAGAAGAATTCCGTAATGTTATAATTTTATATTTAGGTATAAAGTCGATTTTGTTGTATATACACATTTAGCAATCGATAACGAAATGCTTCATATCATTAGTTTAACAAATTTCAGTTAATTAGCCTTCTTTAACGTAATGAAGGTGACACAAAGATATGGCGGCATAACGACAGTACATTTGGAAGAATTCCGTAATCTTATGTTTAGGTATAAATTCGATTTTCTTTTACATACACATTTAGCAAGCGATATCGAAATGCTTCAAATAATTAGTTTAACAAATTTAAGTTAATTAACCTTCTTTAACCTATTGAAGTTGATATAAAGCCATAACGGCATAACGACAGTACATTTGGAAGAATTTCGTAGTCTTATATTTAGGTATAAAGTCGATTTTCTTTTATATATGCATTATGCAATCGATATCGAAATGCTTCAACTCATTAGCTTAACATATTTAAGTTAATAAACCTTCTTTAACGATCTGAAGTTGGCATATAGCCACGGCGGCATTACGGCAGTGCATGTAGAAGAATTCCGTAATCTTTTATTTAGGTATAAAGTCGATTTTCTTTTATATACACATTTAGCTGTCGTTATCGAAATGCTTCAAATCATTGGTTTAACATATTAAGTTAATAAAAATTTTTTAGCGTACTGAAGTCTACATAAAGCCTTAACGGTATAACGGCAGTGCATTTTGAAGAATCCCGTTATCTTATATTTAGGTATAAATTCGATTTTCTTGTATATACGCATTTAGCAAGCGATATCGAAATGCTTCAAATCATTAGTTTAACATATTTAAGTTAATTAACCTTCTTTAACGTATTGAAGTTGGCATAAAGCCATGGCGGCATAACGGCAGTGCATGTAGAAGAATTCCATTTGCTTATATTTAGGTGTAAAGTCGATTTTCTTGTATATACACATTTAGCAATCGATATCGAGATGCTTCAAATCATTAGTTAAACATACTTAAGTTATTTAGCCTTCTTTAACGTAATGGAGGTGATGTAAAGCCATGGCGGCATAACGACAGTACATTTGGAAGTATTCCGTAATCTTATGTTTAGATATAAATTCGATTTTCTTTTATTTATATACACATTTAGCAATCGATATCGAAATGCTTCAAATCATTAGTTTACCAAATTTCAGCTAATTAAACATCTTTATTTTACTGAAGTCTACAAAAGCCTTAACGGCATAACGGCGGCGCATTTAGAAGAATTACGTAATCTTATATTTAGGTATACAGTCGATTTTCTTGTATATATGCATTAAGCATCGATATCGATATGCTTCAAATCATTCCTTAACAAACGGAAGTTGGCTTAAAGCCATGGCGGCATAACGGCAGTGCATTTAGAAGAACTCCGTAATCTTATATTTATGTATAAAGTCGATTTTGTTGTATATACACATATAGCAATCGATATCGAGATGCTTCAACTCATTAGTTTAACATATTTAAGTTAATAAACCTTCTATATCGAACTGAAGTTGGCATAAAGCCATGGCGGCATAACGGCAGTGCATGTAGAAGAATTCCCTAATGTTATATTTAGGTATAAAGTCGATTTTGTTGTATATACACATTTAGCAATCGATATCGAAATGCTTCAAATCATTAGTTTAACATTAAGTTAATTAACCTTCTTTAACGTATTGAAGTTGATGCAAAGCCATGGCGGCATAACGACAGTATATTTGGAAGAATTCCGTAATCTTATATTTAGGTATAATGTCGATTTTCTTGTATATACACTTTTAGCAATCGATATCGAAATGCTTCAAATCATTAGTTTAACATATTTAAGTAAATTAATCCTCTTTTTCTTACTGAAGTCTACAAAAGCCTTAACGGCATAACGGCAGTGCATTTGGAAGAGTTCCGTAATCTTATATTTAGGTATTAAGTAGATTTTGTTGTATATACGCATTTAGCAATCGACATCGAAATGCTTCAAATCATGAGTTTAACATATTTAAGATAATTAACCCTCCTTATCTTACTGAAGTCTACAAACGCCTTAACGGCATAACGGCAGTACATTTAGAAGAATTCCGTAATCCTCTATTTAGGTATAAAGTCGATTTTTTTTGTATATACTCATTTAGCAATCGATATCGAAATGCTTCAAATCATTAGTTTAACATATTTAAGTTAATTAACCTTCTTTAACGTAATGAAGGTGATATAAAGCCATGGCGGCATAACGACAGTGCAGGTAGAAGAATTCCGTAATCTTATATTTAGGTATAAAGTCGATTTTCTTGTATATACACATTTAGCGACCGATATCGAGACGCTTCAACTCATTAGTTTAACACATTTAGTTAACCTTCTTTACCGTAATGAAGGTGATATAAAGCCATGGCGGCATAACGACAGTGCATTTGGAAGAATTCCGTAATCTTATATTTAGGTATAAAGTCGATTTTCTTGTATATATGCATCTAGCAATCGATATCGAAATGCTTCAAATCATTACTTTAACATATTTACGTTAATTAACCTTCTTTAACGAACTGAAGTTGGCTTAAGGCCATGGCGGCATAACGACAGTGCAGGTAGAAGAGTTCCGTATTCTTATATTTACGTATATAGTCGATTTTCTTGTATTTACACATTTAGCAATCGATATCGAAAATCTTCAAATCATAAATTTAACATATTTAAGTTAATTAACCTTCTTTAACGTATTGAAGTTGATATAAAGCCATGGCGGCATAACGGCAGCACATTTGGAAGAATTCCGTAATCTTATATTTAGGTATAAAGTCGATTTTCTTGTATATACCCATTTAGCAATCGATATCGAAATGCTTCAAATCATTAGTTTAACAAATTTAAGTTAATTAACCTTCTTTAACGTGTTGAAGTTGATATAAAGCCATGGCGGCATAACGGCAGTGCATTTAGAAGAACTCCGTAATCTTATATTTAGGTATAAAGTCGATTTTCTTGTATATACACATTAGCAATCGATAACGAAATGCTTCAAATCATTAGTTTAACATATATGAGTTAATTAACTTCTTTATCTTACTGAAGTTTACATAAAGCCAGAACGGCAGTTCATTTGGAAGAATTCCGTAGTCTCATATTTAGGCATAAAGTCGATTTTCTTGTACACACACATTTTGCAATCGATATCGAAATGCTTCCAATAACAGGTTTAGCTTATTTAAGTTAATTAAATTTCTTTATCTTACTGAAGTTTACATAAAGCCATAACGGCATAACGGCAGTATATTTATATGAATTCCGTTATCTTATATTCACGCATAAAGTCGGTTTTGTTGTACATACACATTTAGCAATCGATATCGAAATGCTTCAAATCATTAGTTTAACATATTTAAAATAATTAACCTTCATTAACGTATTGAACGTGATGTAAAGCCATGGCGGCATAACGACAGTACATGTGGAAGAATTCCGTAATCTCATATTTAGGTATAAAGTCGATTTTCTTGTATATATACATTTCGCAATCGATATCGAAATGCTTCAAATCATTAGTTTAACATATTTAAGTTAATTAACTTCTTTACCTTACTGAAGTTTACATAAAGCCAGAACAGCAGTGCATTTGGAAGAATTCCGTAGTCTTATATTTAGGCATAAAGTCGATTTTCTTGTATATACACATTTTGCAATCGACATCGAAATGCTTCCAGTAACAGGTTTAGCTTATTTGAGTTAATTAAACTTCTTTATCTTACTGAAGTTTACATAAAGCCAAAACGGCATAACGGCAGTATATTTATATGAATTCTGTAGTCTTATATTTAGGTATAAGGTCAATTTTGTTGTACATACACATTTAGCAATCGATATCGAAATGCTTCAAATCATTAGTTTAACATATTTAGGTTACTAAACCTTCTTTAATGAACGAAAGTTGGCACAAAGCCGTGGCGGCATAACGGCAGTGCATGGAGAAGAATTCCGTAGTCTTATATTTAGGTATAAAGTCGATTTTCTTGTATATATGCATTAAGCAATCGATATCGAAATGCTTAAATAACTTGTTTAACATATTTAAGTTAATAAACCTTCTTTAACGAACTGAAGTTAATATAAAGCCTTAACGGCATAACGGCAGTGCATTTAGAAGAATTCTGTTATCTTATATTTAGGCATAAAGTCGATCTCCTTGCATTTACACATTTAGCAATCGATATCGAAATGCTCCAAATCATTAGCTTACCATATTTAAGTTAATAAACCGTCTTTAACGAACGGAAGTTGGCATAAAGCCATGGCGGCATAACGGCAGTGCATTTAGAAGAATTCCGTAATCTTATATTTAGGTATAAAGTCGATTTCTTGTATATACACATTTAGCAATCGATATCGAAATGCTTCAAATCATTAGTTTAAAAATATTTAAGTTAATTAACCTTCTTTAACTGTTGAAGTTGATATAAAGCCATGGCGGCATAACGGCAGTGCATTTAGAAGAACTCCGTAATCTTATATTTAGGTATAAAGTCGATTTTCTTGTATATACACTTTTAGCAATCGATAACGAAATGCTTCAAATCATTAGTTTAACATATTTGAGTTAATTAACTTCTTTATCTTACTGAAGTTTACATAAAGCCATGCGGATAACGGCAGTTCATTTGGAAGAATTCCGTAATCTTATATTTAGGTATAAAGTCGATTTTCTTGTATATACACATTTAGCAATCGATATCGAAATGCTTCAATCATTAGTTTAACATATTTAAGTTAATTAAATTCTTTATCTTACTGAAGTTTACATAAAGCCATAGCGGCATAACGGCAGTGCATTTAAGAATTCCGTTATCTTATATTTAGGTATAAAGTCGATTTTGTTGTATATACACATTTAGCAATCGATATCGAAATGCTTCAAATCATTAGTTTAACATATTTAAATATAATTAACCTTCTTAACGTATTGAACGTGATTAAAGCCATGGCGGCATAACGACAGTACATGTGGAAGAATTCCGTAATCTATATTTAGGTATAAAGTCGATTTTCTTGTATATACACATTTAGCAATCGATATCGAAATGCTTCAAATCATTAGTTTAACATATTTAAGTTAATTAACTTCTTTAACTTATGAAGTTTACATAAAGCCAGACGCAGTGCATGTATGGAAGAATTCCGTAGTCTTATATTTAGGCATAAAGTCGATTTTCTTGTATATACACATTTTGCAATCGACATCGAAATGCTTCCAGTAACAGGTTTAGCTTATTTGAGTTAATTAAACTTCTTTATCTTACTGAAGTTTACATAAAGCCAAAACGGCATAACGGCAGTATATTTATATGAATTCTGTAGTCTTATATTTAGGTATAAGGTCAATTTTGTTGTACATACACATTTAGCAATCGATATCGAAATGCTTCAAATCATTAGTTTAACATATTTAGGTTAATAAACCTTCTTTAATGAACGGAAGTTGGCACAAAGCCGTGGCGGCATAACGGCAGTGCATGGAGAAGAATTCCGTAGTCTTATATTTAGGTATAAAGTCGATTTTCTTGTATATATGCATTAAGCAATCGATATCGAAATGCTTAAATAACTTGTTTAACATATTTAAGTTAATAAACCTTCTTTAACGAACTGAAGTTAATATAAAGCCTTAACGGCATAACGGCAGTGCATTTAGAAGAATTCTGTTATCTTATATTTAGGCATAAAGTCGATTTCCTTGCATTTACACATTTAGCAATCGATATCGAAATGCTCCAAATCATTAGCTTACCATATTTAAGTTAATAAACCGTCTTTAACGAACGGAAGTTGGCATAAAGCCATGGCGGAATAACGGCAGTGCATTTAGAAGAATACCGTAATCTATATTTAGGTATAAAGTCGACTTTCTTGTATATAAACATTTAGCAATCGATAACGAAATGCTTTAAATCATTAGCTTAACATATTTAAGTTAATTAACTTTCTTTATCTTACTGAAGATTACATTAAGCCATACGGTATAAAGACAGTCATTTGAAATAATTACGTAATCTTATATTTGGGTATAAAGTCGATTTTGTTGTATATACACATTTAGCAATCGATATCGAGATGCTTCAACTCATTAGTTTAACATATTTAAGTTAATTTACCATCTTTAACGTATTGAAGTTGATACAAAGCCATGGCGGCATAACGGCAGTGCATTTAGAAGAATTCCCTAATCTTATATTTAGGTATAAATTGGTTTTTCTTGTGTTTACATATTTACCAATCGATATAGAAATGCTTCAAATCATAAGTTTGACATATTAAGTTAATTAATTTTCTTTAACGTATTGAAATTGATATAAAGCCATGGCGGCATAACGGCAGTGCATTTAGAAGAATTCCGTAATCTTATATTTAGGTATAAAGTCGATTTCCTTGTATATACCAATAGCAATCGATAACGAAATGCCTCAAATCATTAGTTTAACATATTTATGTAAATTAACTTCTTTATCTTACTGAAGTTTTCATAAAGCCATAGCGATATGACGGTAGTGCATTTGGAAGAATTCCGTAATCTTATATTTAGGTATTTAGTCGATTTTGTTGTATATACGCATTTAGCAATCGATATCGAGATGCTTCAACTCATTAGTGTAACATATTTAAGTTAACAAAGCTTCTTTAACGCCATAACGGCAGTGCATGTAGAAGAATTCCGTAATCCTATATTAAGTATAAATACGATTTTCTTGTATATACACATTTAGCAATCGATATCGAAATGCTTCAAATCATTACTTTAACATATTTAGGTTAATAAACCTTCTTTAATGAACGGAAGTTGGCATAAAGCCATGGCGGCATAACGGGAGTGCATGGAGAAGAATTCCGTAATCTTATGTTTAGGTATAAATTCGATTTTCCTGTATATACACATTTAGCAAGCGATATCGAAATGCTTAAATAACTTGTTTAACATATTTAAGTAAATAAAGCTTCTTTTACGCACTGAATATTAACATAAAGCCATAACGGCACAACGGCAGAGCATTTAGAAGTATTCCGTAATCTTATATTTAGGTATAAAGTCGATTTTCTTGTATATACACATTTAGCAATCGATATCAAAATGCTTCAAATCATTAGTTTAACATATTTAAGTTAATAAGCCTTTTTAATGAACGGAACTTGGCATAAAGCCATGGCGGCATAACGGCAGTGCATTTAGAAGAATTCCGTAATCTTATGTTTAGGTATAAATTCGATATTCTTGTATATACACATTTAGCAAGCGATATCGAAATGCTTCAAATCATTAGTTTAACATATTTAAGTTAATTAAACTTCTTTAACGTATTGAAATTGATATAAAGTCATGGATAACGACAGTACATTTTGAAGAAACCGGAGTCTTATATGTAGGTATAAAGTCGATTTTCTTATATATATGCATTAAGCAATCGATACCGAAATGCTTCAAATAACTTGTTTAACATATTTAAGTTAATAAACCTTCTTTAACGAACTGATGTTAACATAAAGCCTTAACGGCATAACGGCAGTGCATTTAGAAGAATTCCGTTATCTTATATTTAGGCATAAAGTCGATTTTCTTGTATTTACACATTTAGCAATCGATATCGAAATGCTTTAAATCATTAGTTTAACATATTTAAGTTAATTAACCTTCTTTATCTTACTGAAGTTTGTATAAAGCCATAAAAGTATAACGGCAGTGCATTTGGAAGAATTCCGTAATCTTATATTTAGGTATAAAGTCGATTTTGTTGTACATACACATTTAGAAATCGATATCGAAATGCTTCATATCATTAGTTTAACATATTTAGGGAAATAAACCTTCTTTAATGAATGGAAGTTGGCATAAAGCCATGGCAGCATAACAGCAGTGCATGGAGAAGAATTCCGTAGTCTTATATTTAGGTATAAAGTCGATTTTCTTGTATATATGCATTTCGCAACCGATACCGAAATGCTTCAGATAACTGGTTAAACATATTTAAGTTAATAAACCTCCTTTAGCGAACTGAAGTTGACATAAAGCCAGAACGGCAGTGCATTTGGAAGAATTCCGTAGCCTTATATTTAGGCATAAAGTCGATTTTCTTGTATATACACATTTTGCAATCGATATCGAAATGCTTCCAATAACAGGTTTAGCTTATTTAAGTTAATTAAACTTCTTTATCTAACTGAAGTGTACATAAGGCCATAACGGCAGTATATTTATATGAATTCCGTTATCTTATATTTAGGTATAAAGTCGATTTTGTTGTATCTACATATTTAGCAATCGATACCGAAATGCTTCAAATCATTAGTTTAACATATTTAAGTTAATTAACCCTCTCTATCTTACTAAAGTCTACAGGAAGCCTTAACGGGATAACGGCAATGCATTTAGAAGAATTCCGTTATCTTATGTTTAGGTATAAAGTCAATTTTCTTGTATATACACATTTAGCAATCCATAACGAAATGCATCAAATCATTAGTTTAACATATTTAAGTTAATCAAACTTCGTTATCTTACTGAAGTTTACATAAAGCCATAAAGGTATAACGGCAGTGCATTTGGAAGTGTTTCGTAATATTATATTAGGGTATAAAGTCGATTTTGTTATATATACATATTTAGCAATCGATATCGAGATGCTTCAACTCATTAGCTTAACAAATTTAATTTAGTAAACCTTCTTTAACGATCTGAAGTTGGCATATAGCCATGGCGGCATTACGGCAGTGCAGGTAGAAGAATTTCGTAAAATTATATTAAGGTATAAAGTCGATTTTCTTTTATACACACATTTAGCTATCGATATCGAAATGCTTTAAATCATTGGTGTAACGTATTAAGTTAATAAACATTTTTAAGCTTACTGAAGTCTACATAAAGCCTTAACGGTATAACGGCAGTGCATTTAGAAGAATTCCGTAATGTTATAATTTTATATTTATGTATAAAGTCGATTTTCTTGTATTTATACATTTAGCAATCGATATCGAAATGCTTCAAACCATTAGTTTAACATATTTAAAATAATTAGCCTTCTTTAACGTAATGAAGGTGATATAAAGCCATGGCGGCGTAACGACAGTACATTTGGAAGAATTCCGTAATCTTATATTTAGGTATATAGTATATAGTCGATTTTCTTGTATTTACACATTTAGCAATC